>CBMN010275610.1:981-13938 GCA_000582825.1 Hordeum pubiflorum | reverse complement strand
CGGTAGGTGGGGAGCGCGAGGAGCAAAGTCGCTCATGAGTCGCTCCTGGCGCTAGAATTCTCTCGATCTTCTTGTCATCGTGAAGTCCAAATGTTTTCTTATTTGGGAGAAATAAAAAGGAGAAGTTTGTACGGACTAATTTTGATGCAACAATGGATGGTCTAGATAAGAGGTGTAACTACATGGCCACGCAACCACAACTTTCCATATATGAATATAAACATCATTAAAAAAAATTGAAGATTAATATCATAAATCTTAGTCATCATGTTCTAGGGTCTCATCGGAGAGGTTTAACTAACAAAATATAACTGGTATGTCATAAAAATTATATCGGATCAATATTTGAAATATGTTTTCAATGATACCATTTTTACAACATATAACCTATTATTTTATTAGTAAAAAAATTAATAAAAAAATGATATAAAATACGAGAGGAACTAATAAATCCGAAAAGAAAGTACTCATTTCTTCATCCGTAAAAAAAGAAAAGAAAAGAAAAGAAAAGAAGAAAAGGCTAGACTGTGATGTGATTGACAACGCGAGGCGACGCCGGCGGGTGGATATTTTCCTGCGTGTGGCAAATAAGAACCGTAGACCCGGTTGGTTTACCGGGAGTCGTCGTCCGTTGCTCCTGCATGGCGCAGCGTTATCGCCAGCCGTGAGAAAAACCAGCCATCGCGTCTGCCCACCAACAAATGCACCAGCGTGCTAGCAGCTGCCACGGCTATAAAAAGACGACCCTCCAGCGAACGGCAACGCAGAACAAACTCGCCGGAGGGTCGTAGTAAAACCAGCCCAAACGAGCTCCTATGGGGTCCTTCGCCGGAGCCGCGCGTTTCCTGGTGCTCATCCAGATCGCTCCGTTCCTCATCTCCGCCGATTGCACGGCCCGGACCGGACGCAAGCCCCTCTCCGGCTAGCAGTACAAGTTACCGCCACAACTTTATATATACTGAACCGACAGTAATATCGTTTCGTGTACCTACAAGTTTACCGCTCTGAATAAAACTGGATGTCTAGCCCTGATATGAACGGCTGTTTGGTTGAGAAATAAAAGATGGACGGTGTGTTCCTGGCAAATAAAGACGGGCACTGTCTTGTTAGGTCTTCGTACCTTCGGAGGCAATGGGATTTAAACTTTTAAAGGGGTAGAAAACGTTGGATGATTCAAAATTAACTTGATGTCCATTCCGCAAATCTTTTAACTTCATGTGAAAAGAAAGAGGTGCCTTTTTATACTAAAACAAAGGAAAGAAAGATCTCTGATTAAGCTTAGATTGGTCACGAGCACAACTACATTTTAGCCACCGGTTCTCTTCCCGTGTCACTCGCGACCACGAAAGCAACTAAAATGGACAGGCCGAGAATACATAAGTAAATACCACCTCAAGAAAAGAAAAGCATAAGTAAGAGTAAGTACAGCCGTGTGGTGTATCAGTTGCAACAGAGCGCAGAGAAGGAACGAACTGGACACAGCGACATGTGGTCTGGACTATCTGGCCGTTCACCATGTTACGGACCATGGTGTGTGCATAAATGTTTGTCAGAGAGAACAATAGGTGAATATACATATTATGTAGATAAATACAGCAGTGTGGCGTACGAAGAGTAGCAAGGTGGTCACAGCATATACATAGGACAGTCCACTGCGACTCATAACCATCTTGGCACAAATATGAACCTCAGACGACCAGTTGCTTCAACATAGATTACCATATAACCCTTGTAAACTGATGCAAAGCCTCTCCAGGGGAAACCAACCAGCTTCTAACTTCTCACGTCATTCTTAGGCCTGCGTGGATATCATTATCGACCAAGGAGCAAACCGGGGTAGGTTAGGTTTGTTCTCCATCGGCCTCTTGGAAGGGGTTCTTGATCTCTTCTGTTCCCTCGGTTGGCGATACGAGCATCACCGCTGTGCCCCTGCAGACCTGCAGTTAGCAGTTGTTAGAGGATGCTTCGGTTGCTGTTTAGTTACGAATATGGTTGACAAAAAACATTTCGAGGAAAAGTGGCCATGGCAACACTTCAGTGCCCTGGAAAAGAACCATGGAGGACGAAATCCACTGCTCTCGAAATTGCAATCGCCAAACCAAATAGAGGAGCACTAGTATGTAAGTGGATACTGTAAAGAAACTTACAATGAGGCCAAGCTGTCTGGTTTTTGCCGACAGTTTGAGGGGATCGTCTTGCTCTGCAAAATAAGATGACATGGGTGAAGTGTGATATTCATTAGACATTGTCCATATCTTTACAAGTGCATCACAATTACGTTTTTTCCCCACATTCGATCCAAAACGGATCGGGTTCCACTATCAGGCGTTAACGTAACATCGAGCAAAAGAACTTAAAAAGCGTCTTGGCGCAACGAAAATGAAAACACAACAATTAGGTATTTACTGGTTGATAAATCCAGACACCAGTTACATATGGTATTTTGGCAACCTCAGTGCATTTGTTCAAGCAGCGATAGCAGCGAGTCCTCTGTATGGTCAACCAGTATGCTAGCGTCATACTAACTAAGGTGACGCACGAACTATTGCAATTTTTTTTGAGACCAAGCTCCAAACATAATGCATAACCTTGCATCTTTTTTGGGGCACAAGATGAGATCGAATTAAACTATGTCGAGTTGTACCTCTTTCAAACTCAATCGCTTCATCAAGCACCAAGTTCAGAAGCTGGTCATAGCCCTTCAAAGTTCCTGTAACTGCAGGTGTACAAATGCCAAAGTCAGCATGTGTCGCATTGGGATAAACTTCAAGGCAACAACAACAATAGTTTCTGCCGCAATGTATACAAACGCCAAAGTTCACAGCCTTTGTTGTGTTGCGATTTACTGCAGGATAACCAGACTAGTTTCTGCCTTCTGGCCTTTTAGGAAATTGGAATCACTCTAGGACCATGCATATTGCATCAACAACCAACACACACAACATATCAGGAACTAATCCTCGGTTAACAAGGTATGCATAGCATTAGTACCAAATCCCGCGCCATGATAACAAATGAAATTAAAACCAAGTCACGCTGAATACCGAACACCCACCTATCCCACTGCTATCACAGTCATTTTCACCATTCATCGTCCCTAAACAGATTACAGTTCAATTCCCCCCTGGAATGATCTCACAAAGTCACAAGTCACAAGACAGCAGGTCCTGAACCAGTCATGTGAACCAAGTCGAGCAGGCAGCCCCGTAGGAAAAACCAACAGTATAAACCAGCAACGAGGGCACAGGTAGCATCAAACAATTGGGGGGGAGGAATCTGGCGAGGGATGTACGGACGGACGGACCTTGCCTGCCGCCGGTGAGCTTGACCTGGACGCCCTTGTCGACGAACTTGGCCAGGTCCAGCACCGTCTCCTTGCGCCCCGACTGCACAGCCAAGACACAAAGAACCCACTCCAATCAGATGGGATCCAAATCTCAGTCCCCCACCAGGCGCCGCACGGGGGACGGGCGAGCAGTGGGATTGATTGATCGATCGATCCGAGCTTACTCACCATGACCGATCGGCGACGGCAATGGCGCACCGCACCGGAGCAGGGATGGAGGCGGCCGCTGATGAGGGGTGCTCTGCTGCTGTGCTGTGCTGTGCTGTCCTCCTCTCTCCTTTTTCTCCTTTTCTCACTTCTTATTTCGTTTATTTATTTATTTTTTGGGACAAATTTCGTTAATTTATTTTTACACGGGTTATGTGCTGGGCCTGTTTCACTGGCCGAGGGCCTTGAGCGCGGCCCATTTCCACGCGCCTTCCTTCCCTTCTACTACTCTTCTCTCCCTCCTTTTCCTTCCAACGGAAGCCAGACGCAGACGAACTGTCACTCACTCCCACTCGCTGCTGCTCCTCCTCCTATCTCACTTGGCACACCTCCAGATCGGGAAGGTGGGCGGTACCCGCGATCGACAGAGGCCATCAGCCGGAAGCAAAGCAAGCGATGTGAGTAGTTCGTAGCTCGTAGCCACTACGTAGAGCAGATCGAGTCCATTCTTTTTGCCTCCCCCTCCGTAGCCTCTGTGGAGTTTTGCTATGGCTGTGAGTGTGACTGTTCTCATGCCTCGGCTGCTCTCAAGGTCGAAGCGCCGTGTATGGATAGATCAGATCCCCAATGCTTCCGCGTGATCTTACGGGGTTTTCAGTAATCAGTATGATTTTGGCCTTTTGTGGTTCACTATGGAGTAGGTAACTTCTGTATCAGTCCGTACGTAGTTTGTTTTTTGTATATTCATGCATGGAGTATTTAGTTTAGTATTCCCCTCCCTGTTCAAAACAAATTTAGTATTCTGCGATCCAGCAAGGCAAATAATACATTGCATCTAAAGTCTAAGCAACTGGCCGGGTGTAACATATGTGCATTATCTGCATACGCAATTGATGGGAAATAGGATTGGAGGTACACCTACTGAGGAATTGCTGTGATACTCTCATGCTTGTCATGGTCACTCCCACCTCCATATGACTCCATATACTTACATATCGAATTAATTTGCTCTAGTGACATGCATGCATGAACTGCTGCCGAAAATCTTTTATGCAGCTAGTGGTACTGATCATCTGTAAATAATTTACTAAATCATTTATGACGCACATTGCTGCGCCCGTCCATTTTGACCAATGTAACGATATAAATTTATATAAATATAAGGTGGCATGAGCAAGATTCAACATGCTCTTGATTGGTGACATCAACGCAGAGTTGTAAATGTGCAAGTGTAACACACACATAAAACAATGTTGTGAACCAACACCAAGATAGAATATAGTTGCAAATAACTTAATATCATATATAGTTGTAACAGACACATAAGCTGGACAATCAATAACAATGTTGTGAACGAACACCTAGGTAACAAATAACTTCGTATCGTATATACCTCAATGCTATAAGTAACCAACTGTTTATCCTTTTTGTGAAGAAATAACTGATAATAATAAGAAAAAAATCACAATAAGCATTAAGACTTTATACAAGATTATATAGTTACATGGGGTCTTGGGGAGCCAATATTGAATTTTTTTAGGGAAATATAACTAAGTGGACACTGGGTTATAAAGCACTACGTCCTCGTGACAGACACCAATGTTTAACCAAAATTCCATGCCATTAACTATGTGGTTGTCTAGGTGAGCAATATTTTGGAATCAAATGCCCCAAATTTGAAGAAATATTTGGAGTAGCAACTTGGGGACTCTTTGACAATATATGATCAAATAAATGATTGCCTATAGATGACCCTAGACAAAGTTAGTAATTATTGGAAATGAAGAAACAATCACACTAACCTGCATGCAAATTTCTGCTTTCAGTAGAATTTTCCTAATAGAAGATAATAATTGTAAAGGTAAACTAAAAAGGTAAGTGAGAGTTTCTCATGATACAATTTCGAAAAAAATCACATAGCTTAGCCACATTCCAACATTTGGTTGAAAACCATAAATGTTTAATTTGGTAGGGTTCAAGTGAGAGTCTCTCATGATAAAATTTTGAAAAAAATTATGTATGTTTCATGCCTAAATAATAAAGACCACTTCTCATTTCTTTCATTGTATAAGTAACCATATTAGTTGGTTTTCTCTTCCCCGGGTTCTGGAATTCCTTCATCATATCCACTGCAGGTGAGAGCCGCTTTGTTATTAATAGAATCACAATAAATCATTAACAATAGGATCCATGGTAGGAGAAATAGAAAACCTTCTTGGGGGTGGGGAGAGTGCATTACTGATCACATGTGATCAGGGAACAAAATAGTGAGCCATGCACTTGGGCAGCTAGGTCCTTCTGCACCCTTGGCTGTAGTGTGGCTTATGTGTGGACCTGATGAGATTGTGGATCTATGCTTGAAGGATTGTAATGCGTGTATTTGATCAATAAAATTATCATTCCTTGCAAAAAAGCCTCCTCCTCCAACAATTGATCTATACCATAAGCGTATATGTCTCTCAAAAGGTTTCTTGGAGGTTAATATGGGGGGAGGGGTGGAGGGACGAGCAAATTGACATGGGGAGGTGGGGTCGACTGGTACCAATTGTGGGCTAGCGGATCTTTTATGGCCCCGTAACCCAAATCAACGAGGGTCTTGAGATTTTTCTACCGGAGTGTTTGTGCTTACGACATCAACATGATGTGGTCCGACGGCCAAGAACAACCCAAGTACACAATCGGACGGCCTGAGGGGATGGAGGCGTAAGAGGGCTGGAAAGTTGCTCAATTTAACTGTCTTAAATTATAAGCTAAATTTATATCACTGATAAATTTTAATTATTTCGATAATAAAAATAATTTCCAAATGATAACGAAATGACACCGTGCGTGGATTCTTAAACTCTTGTTGGAAGGAACATACCTGCATGCCCTTACCATCCGTTGGCTAGCTTCGGTTCGCATTTTATATTTTATTTTGCTGGTGTCACCTTGTGGTACTATGCCATTTTACCCATTTCACTGGTGTTGGCAGGAGAGGATGATAGAGCATTATCATTGTGCACAGTCCGAGTTTTCTTAAGGATAGAGCTCGGATTAGGTTTTTCGTCTAGTTATATGAGGTTGTCTCAACATGAGTCGATGGCTCATTGCAAACTCTTTGTGTTTGCAACACTTGTCTCAATATAATGAGATCATCGTTGTGTGCCCGTGATAGCAACAGCTTTTTCATGTTAAATTTCTTGTCCCTTGTTCTATATATTGACTGAAATGTTTATATGCTCGTCAGTTTATATGATTGTTTTTCTTTGGATTGCTAATATCAATCATTGGAACTTTATCCATGGGTCTAAAATCTTTATTTCGTTTGTCTAAGGCAGAAATCCTAGACAAACTTCCATTTTGCGAAATATTGCAAGTCAACTAGTAGTAACTAAAAGGAGTTTCCTTTTTTTCGATGCTAGTGTCATCTTAAGGGAATGTATGAACGAGTACTCTTTCTATATCAAAATATAGTGCACACTATATTCGTCCCAAGTCAAACTTTGTAATGATTGACCAAGTTTATAGAAAAAATGGACATGGATAATATCAATACGTAATATATATATGACGGAAAATAACCTTATACATTTTGACCAAGTTTATTAAAAATTTATTGACATTTACAACACCAGATATATATCATATAAAAGTATATTTCAGGGTAACTAATTAATATTGATTTGATATTTTAGATGTTGACAATATCAATGTTTCTATAAGTTTGGTCAAAGTTTATAAAGTTTGACTCATAAGATAAAATTTGAGAAAAGAAAAAATTAATTTGACTAAGCAAGAAATATCATTTTCTTCCCAAAAACACATAAATGCATATGTTTTGACAGTTCTACACCTGAGAATATTCCACCTGCAACGTACTTGTACTTACTGTTGCATGCATGGGGTGTTCTTCAGGAAGGCAGCAGGAGAAGCTGAAGGAAGCAGCACGCTGCGGATATTGGTGGCGACCGATTGCCACCTCGGCTACCTACAGAAGGACGAGCTACGCCGATCCGACTCATTCGACACCTTCGAGGAGATCTTCTCACTAGCAGAGAATCACAATGTCAACTACTACTGCTTGTTGATCTTCTTGTCCTTGCATTTCTACGTACATAAGCATGCTGCTGATGATTGATTCGCAGGTGGATTTCCTGCTTCTCGGTGGCAATCTGTTCCACGAGAACAAGCCGTCACGCTCGACGCTGGTGAAGACGATCGAGATCCTGAGGCGGCGCTGCCTCCACGACCGGCCGGTGCAGTTCCAGGTGGTCAGCGATCATGCAGCCAGCCTCCAGAACCTGTACGTACTTGCTTGCACCAATCAGCTAGCAGCAGCTACCCAGCCGCCTAGCTAGTCGATGGCTGAACTCTGGACAGTGTATATTCTTTCACACATTTATTCCAAGTTTGCATGGATGCTTCAGGTTTGGTCGACCGAATTTTGAGGACCAGAACATCAACGTCGGCTTGCCTGTGTTCACCATCCATGGCGACCATGATGATCCTAATGGAGTGGTGTGTATACATATCCAGAGTTACATATGGGATTTATATATATCTGCCCAGGATATTTTTTGTTAGAAAAGGAGGTTATCCCCCGGCNNNTGCATCAGCACGATGCATGCAGCCACTTTATTATCAACCAAACGGTTCCACAATAGTGTATTGGTTATATTAAAATTCATTTTATTGAACCTCACATCTAAATGTTTCACTTTTTTCTCCATCACGTGCCCACCACAGGATAATATGTCCGCCATCGACGTCCTTGCCGCTACCGGTTTCGTGAATTACTTTGGAAAGGTGGATCTTGGCAGTTCTGGCGTTGGTCACATGTCAATTCAGCCCATCCTTATCAAAAAGGTCAATTTGCTACTTTGCACTCTGTAGTTTGTACAATGCCAAAGTACATGTTGCTAACCGACTCTGAAACTTGTGCTACTTCAGGGTGCAACTTCTGTCGCACTATATGGCCTGGGGAACGTTAGGGATGCAAGATTGAGCAGAATGTTTCAGGTATATTTCAGTGTAAAATGGTCGATTGTGGCAGGGGTGGTTGGTTAACTTGTTGATGCTGAATATATTGCATTGAATATTATGCTCTTATTCAGACACCAGGTGCAATAGATTGGATGAAACATGAGAGTACGGAGGATATGCCACTGTCTGACTGGTTCAACATTCTGGTTCTTCATCAGAACAGGTACGCAAAAGCGATTGAAAACTGATCGGTCGATCTCCGACGACAGTTGTTTATTTAACCGGGTTTTGAACTCCTGCTGTTATGTACTACTCCAGGATAAAGGGAAGTCCCGACAACGGCATAAACGAACATCTATTACCAGATTTTCTGGATTTAGTAATATGGGGTCACGAGCATGAGTGCCTTGTTGATCCCAAGGTAATGTGGAACATCCCTATGATGAGATTGTACAGCTTTGCTTTGATGCTGTTGTAGACTTCAGATTTTGCCTTATTTCTTTCCTTCAGTTTGTTTTTTGTTTTACTTTTTCTTGCTTTCTTTAGGGTAGGGCTGCACTATTTTCATGGCATCGGCACTTTCTTCCAATACTACAATACGACGCGCACTTCAGTGCCTGTTCGAGAAAAACAAAAACATGCCATGATTATTGCAATTCAGTTTCAGTTAATATTCTTCATTCTGTCAATCGTTCTTCATTTAACTACTTGTGATAAACTCCTTTATAGGAGGTTCCTGGAATGGGTTTCCACATCACGCAGCCAGGATCTTCAATTGCCACATCGCTGACCAGCGCTGAAGCAAAACAAAAGCATGTGCTTTTGTTGGAAATAAACGTAAATATTTTATGAAAATCACGGATTTAATAACGGTAAAAACCGCTGCAACTTTCTGTACTAACCATCAACATTTGCTATGTTCGACTCGATAGGGAATGAAATACAGGCCAACTAATATACCTCTGAAGACTGTTAGACCTTTCAAATATGCTGAGGTAAGCCACTCCTTGTTTTCATGTTTAGTTCAGTTACAATCTCATCATGAGAATGCAATTCAGGTTGTGTTAGAAGATCAAGCAGACGTCGACGCCAATGATGAAGCATCTGTGGATGCACATTTGGATAAAGTAGTAGGTTTTCAACTCCATAACCTGTCCTACAAACTTTGTCCATTTCTTTGTCAGAAACATGGCCAGCATTGGTCGCCTGAGCTGGCTGGCGTGGAGTTTCAGTTGTCTGATTGTTCATAATTTGTACTACTCTCTAATTACTCGTACTGGTTACTGACTGAGCTGCTTTAGGTGGCCAATCTTATTGAGAATAATGAGACAACAGCAGGCAGTGGATCAGAGCCCAAACTTCCACTTGTCAGGATAAAGGTAATATATCAGATCACTTCTGATAGTAATCTCCAATTTTCTTGCCAGGATTGTCAAATGAAAGACTTCATCTTATTCTGCAGGTGGACTACTCTGGGTTCTTAACAATACACCCACAGCGGTTTGGTCAGAAGTATGTTGGGAAGGTATCTCAAGAACAATGAGGGAACTTCTTGATATGATCCCCCTTGGTAGTAATACTTGGATAGTTTATTTGTTCACAACCTTTTTCTTGTAGGTTGCCAACCCACAAGACATGATTGTTTTCTCAAGGTCAGCAAAAAGGCGTCAAAATACGCAAGGTCAGCAAAACTAACTTCAATTAATTTGGAATGACAAGGAAAAGTGACATATTCAGAATAAGCTTCTATGAAGTACGAAAGCAGAGCTGGGCACTTTATCTGAAAAATGCATCTTGCTATCCTGCAGACAACGCTGGCGGTTCCGTAGAACTCAACCCAAATGAGCTTAATCAACACACGGTGGAAGCTCTGGTTGCAGAAAGTAACTTGGTACTTTCTCCGTTACAAATTAACTGAATTGAAGTTCTACGTTTGTTCCAAGTCAAAATTTTCTATATTTGATACGATTTTACAGAATATGCAGGTTCTTCCTCTGGATGACCTGGACACTGCCCTACATGTTTTCGTCAACAAGGATGACAATATGGCATTTTACTCTTGCGTGCAGAAGAACACAGAAGAGGCAATAGTAAGCGAAACTACCAATATACTAGACTCTACCAATAGATTATCTCACTCTGTCTCTCTCTCCATCTCTCTGTGTGTGCAGGTAGAATTTAGTAACTTTGAACACGTGGTTGTTTCATACTCCCCGTGTCTCAAAATATAAGGCGTATAAGGCGTTTTTTGGCTAGGTCTCAGCCGACTGAGATTTAACCAAGTCTCAGTCAAGTGTCATAACATGCAAGAAAAAAAAAGAAAAAAGTGATAAGAAAATTTTGCACGGATCTCAATGTAAAATCTCACGGATATAGCATGAGACTTAGCAAGACTGTAAATTTGAACCAAATAAACGCCTTATATTTTAAGACAAAGGGAGTAATATTTAAGATACCAACTAATCGCGTTTGAACTTTGAACTGAGAAAAAATTTCTCTGCTTGAAATTCGCAGAGCAAGTTGGTTGCCACCAAGGTAGATACTGACATCCAAGATGAAGAGGCAATGGTAGCACATGGTTTGGATCAGTTCATGCAGGTGTGGTTCCCATTGTCATTTAATACTTGATAGGATTTTAATCTGACAAGATGAAGATGCATTCTTGTCCACTTAATGTACAGGCACGAGAGAAGGGAAGAATCCAAACGTCAGCAAGCCTCGCAACCAGCACGGCGCTCAGCGCATTTGAGGAGCTGAAATGCTCCTCCGATCCGGACCAAGATATCTGCGACGATTCGAATGAACTCGTTGAAACATCCGTATGTCTCCCTTCGTCTTCCATCCATAGCGGCCAAAATGGCATGTTCAGTTGAGCTGACGGACTGCTTTTGTTCTTCGGTGCGCAAGGATGGAGAGTGCCATCATGAGAAGACAGCAAGGCCGGGGAAGCGGCCCGCCCCTTTTCCTGCTACGGCTGGGGGCTCTGCGCCTTCGCCTTCTTCCTTGACCCGCGGGAGGAAGACGGACCTGGCTTCGTTCCGCGCGCCTGCGGTGAAGCAAGAATCGGACGACCGCGGGACCAAGAAAGGACGGCCTTCCCCTCATGTGCGTGTGATCTCCTGAACCGTGCCCTTCCTCTCCGACCTTTCGCGGTTAGTTAATTTGGTGGCCTGTCGTCGTGCATTGCAGGTTGCTGGGAGGTATGGGGCGGTAAGGAGGAACCGGTGAGAATGAGATCAACGGGTGGCCGCAAGGGGATATGAATCCAGCTCGCTCAAGGCTGCAATTCGCTTCAGAAATTCAAATGTTTGGTTACATCCTTCCTAGATCGATGAACTATGCATGCATGACGTGCGTGCCTCGTGCTGCTCTTGTCTGAAAACCATTCCAGTTTGATGTCGATCAACTTGTTTTCGTGATAAGAAACCAGTGAGTGACTACATATGAATGTGGATTTTGGTAGGGTTGGAATGGGTATGGGGTGGGGTGGTCGGTAAGAGCATCTCTAGGAGCAATCCAACAAGCGCGCAACGGCGCGGCATGCTAAAATTATTATAGAGCGTCAAAATGGTCATTTTTAGCGCGCGGCACGGTGTCCGTTCCAGCAGGCTATGGAAAAAAGGGCGCGGCGATGCCGCTCCAGTAGGCGCTGCAAAATGCAGCGAGCGAGCAGTCAGCCGCCACATTCGGTCGCTTGGAGACGGGGGTCGTGGCTTGACGGCGGGCAGCGGCGCGATGGCACCCAGCGCGGTCGTTCGTGGCGCCATGAACAAGCCGCGTGCGAGGCCGCTGCTTGGAGAAGGGGCGCCGGCGGCGGCGGCGCATCTCAGCCCTGCGCTAGGATTTGCGGCGGCGGCAGCGGGGGAGGGGTCGCGGGTGTAGGGAGGAGTTTGGGGATGTCGCCGGCGCGTTCCATCGGGCGATTTCTCAGGCGATAGCACGAGGCGGGGCGCATGCGGGGGCGGGAGAGGCAGTTGGTCACGCGCGCGCGATTTGTTTGCAGTTGCGCTCGGGGAGCGGGCGCCCGAAATAACCAGCGCGGGATGGCGTTTCGCTCCGCGGGTGTGCACGCAAAAAGGGTTGTTTTTCCAGCGTGCCGCTTAGATAGCGCGTCCGCGGGAGTTGCTCTAACCGACCCCCTATTATTACCGAGTATTTTCTAGATAAGTATATAGTTGCTTATCTAAAAGGTGTGGTTTATAACCTATCCGCTAAACTTAACTCCCTAATTTTTTTAACACAAAGTTGGGTATTTTTTTGCGCCATTGAGTTGAACTTCGGTACTCACTTAATCCATCATCAGTTCTTTATTAAACCACATTTGGGTTATATACTTCACAAGTTCTTCGCTGAGAGAACCGATCCAAAGAAAAATACACGCTTCAATAGAAACACCACTTTCTTAACTGCTCCTACTAGTTCGATCAATGCTATCTTAAATGTTCCAGGATGTTTCTGCGTGCTCAAGAGAAGGCGTAATGACCCACAAGTATAGGGGA
>CBMN010271312.1:249-14280 GCA_000582825.1 Hordeum pubiflorum | reverse complement strand
CGCCGATTCCGCCTCCGCCACCGCCACAACCCTCCCCTCCTCGGTTTCTTCGACAGATATGAAGGTCGGCCCTTCCTACCTACTCTGGATGCCCCCAATCGCGTCCCTCCCGGGCGCTTCTCCTTGCTGAGCGACAAGGATCACGACCACTCCATGACCCTTGGATGCCGCCATGGTCTCGTGCTCGTCTACCTTCCGAGGCGTTTCCAGGTCCTGGTGTGGGACCCCGTCACCGGCGACCAGCACCACATCGCCGTTCCCCCGGAGTTCCAGAAGAATCTAACCAACGGGGCGGTGCTTCGTGCTGACGTAGACGTCCAGCACTTCAAGGTGGTCCTGGTAGTGGCGGACGGCGACGACGTACACCATACACGAGGGCTTGCCTGTGTTTACTCGTCAAAGACCGGCTTGTGGGGAGATCTCATCTCTACACTGCTCCCATACCAGGAATCTGGGTGCAGCTTGTGCACCATGGTTTATTTGAGAGATGCTGTGCTGGTTGGGAATTCCCTTTACTGGAAGCTTGCTGGGAACTTGATTGGTATCCTCGAGTTTGATTTGGAGAGGCAGAGCCTAGCTGTGATACGGGTGCCAGTGGATATGCTTGGCCAGGGTAACTCCTTCACGGTTATGAGGGCCGAGGGTGGTGGGCTGGGTTTCCTCTTCGTGCCGCACTCAGACTGCAATGCCCAGTTATGGAAGAGGAAGATTGATTGCGATGGTGTTGCTTCATGGGGGCTTGCAAGGACTATTGAACTGGACAAGCTACTGTCTGTGGGATGGCCCTATGTGATGCTTGGGTTCGCTGAGCAGAATAATGTGGCGTTTTTTTGGACAGTTAACGGTGTCTTAATGGTCGAGCTTGAGTCAATGAAGTTCAAGAAGCTTTTTGAAACCATGACTCTGTCTTACTATCATCCATTTGAAAGTGTCTACGGTGGAGGTAATAGTCTGGGTTACTTCCTAAAGAGAAGTATGTTTTTTTGTTAGATTGCTGATGAAATAATGCTCACATGATTTCTTGTTAAGCTAAACATATTTAGGTAGTGTCATATCATTTGATTCCTTTGCTGCTTGATGGTTTCTTCAATGTGTAGCGATGATGCTCTGTGTAATGGTTATGTTGTTTAAAAAGAAATCCTGTGGTTTTTAACCAGTTTCTGTTATATAGCCAAGCAGTGGGCTGCAATTGATTTGCTTCCTCCTTAGTACTTGAACTTAGTAAACTTATTAGTAAAGGGTTGGAAGTTAGTAAACTTAGCCATTTTCTCTCAAGATGAGATCCACAACAGTTGGAAGTTGACTACATGAAAAATTGACTTGAACCCCTTGGAAGATTAAGCCTGTAATATTTCTTTCATTCTGTACCGTTATCTCCGCTGATATTTCTAATAGTCTTAAATGCATAATAACCACTTCATTTGAAATTTGCTAGTAACTGTCCATTTATCACTTGTAGAACTGTCCTACATGTGGCTAGTTCATTTGCACCAGGAAACATTTATAACCAGAGTTCATTTTCATCTTTTCATGCTAAATTTATTTAAAGATAATTTAAACCAGGATTACTTATGTTCCCAGGATTTGTCAGTATGAGTTTTCCAATATGGCGTGGAAGGGGCTTCAGATTAGCTCTATATAAAGCCTCCATTTTTTACCAGCTAATAGTATGATTGTGCATGTTATTCATTTGTACGATATCAACGAGTATGTGCTGTTTTGGGAATATTCACTAAATTTGGCAATAGGTGTATTATGTTTATTTGTTTCATTATTGTATCAAATCCGGGTTGCTTTTGTTAAATTACAGCAATGGATTTATCTAAATACCTAGTTGATGTATCTCGTTTCTATTTGTCTTTCATCGGAATGTCGTGGGCTTAGGGTTGGGAGCCAAAGCTCCCGCTTCGGGTTTATTGATAACTAATACTGGTAACAATATAGGACTCTCTTTGTATAGCAAGTTATTAAACAAGAAAGCTTCAGATGTATCATATGGATAGGGCATGCACTAACTAACTTTGTAAAACAACTAATGTACTACCTCTGTAACTAAATGTGAACTGCAAAAACATCGTATATTTAGTTACAGAGGGAGTATTTGATATGGATAATATATTTTATGTGGAAATCAGGGGCCGACTTGAGGATCAAGCCTTCATATCCTTCACCTTATCCTTGTTGCGGCAGCCGTGTACTCTGCCCATATGATACATTGTTTGACTTCTTATGATTTTAGGAACATGTGTTGGCGATGGACGCGATGGGGCTGAGCTTTTGGTCGATGCATAAGATGATTGTCCGGTTGGATGTGCTATTTGATCTACTGGTTGAGCAGGTAAGCTTATCTCCTACTGATGTCCTATCTCCTTTCTACTGGATATGCTCCCTGTTTGCCCTCCCTTCCATCCAATTTCCTTGCTTTCAGTTCTCCTCCTTAGCACTTTCCAAGTTCTTTCTGGTAGTGGCTCTTCTCCCTCTAGCCCCTCCAGTGACTGGATGATGACTTATGACTCTTCTTCTTTCCCTATCTGTGCATATGTTCGTGCCTGCTTAGAGCTGAGAATGTTGTCATGCTAAGTAGTAGGAAATGAAGCACTAACCTTTACTTTGCTTTAGTGATATATTTGTGTTTCTGTTCTACTCGTCGCAGCATTGCCTTTTACTTTTTACCCACTGTGGTTATGGGTCAATTAAGTCCTATTGTGATTTGCATGTTGTCCTGTCTACACAAGTGAATAAGTAATTGATAGCTAACAATACCTGAGCATCTGGTTTCAAATTTCCTTTATTTATACGTGTGTATTGGTATGCCATTTCACATTGCTGCTTGTTTTGGATCATTGTGATACCCAGCGAACTAATGATTTGGTATTGCCTTCGTTAAATCGTATACTGCTGTTCATCGTTTGCTTGTAGTTATTTTTGTATTTTTGATGATTATTCTAGTTTTAGGTTGTTTGGTCAAGCATTTTCTTAGAAATCATTGTCCTCCAAACTTGCATATATATCCTTCAGCCACTAATATAATTTGGTTGGTCCAAAATATAGGCAGCTATGCTTTGTGCGGAGTCAAGTTCTTCAATTTTGGCCACCATGGAGTGTTAATACTTTGTATCAAACACAGTTCAAAATGACATGACTAGATTCAGTCATATAAACTGCTTTCATTGCTACTACATCTTTTAGTTTTACTAGCATATTATCTTTAAACTAGTGGTGAAATTATTGCTATATGCTGTGAAGAGTGAAAAGTGGCAATCACATTTTTGGATATAAGGAAGTTCAAGTAAATAAGATGATAATGATCCCTCGCTTGAAGCTTGTACAACGTGGATTTTGAAATTTTGATGGAATTTGATTTGTTGCTGACTAGCCAACTTGTAAGTTTTTAAAAAGTAGGCCTATCAGGTTGAAACCAGATGTCTCTTCTTTCCTACTACTCTGTGAGACCACCATGAGCCCCTCATATGCCCGGCTGCCCGCTGTTTTTTTAGCTTCTATCAGGCAAATGTAGCAAAAAAAAAAAACTTCTGAAATTAGGTGTTGAAGGTGTGGTATTACACTACAAATTACCCGTTGTTTTCTGTTTGTAATGTTGCCTTTTTTTTTCTAATAATGCTGAGATGATTGAAGTTTGGAACCTTTGACAGAATTTCCACATGGTGAAGCTAATGTTTTTTGTTTGATTCATACAAAGGTCATGAGAATGACACCAACGGATTTTCCTGAATAAGTAGTACATGATTGCTTGACTGATGATATTGCTTGCTCGGCAGGTTTGGAGTTACATTCTGGTGACCGAAATGCAGAAATGGCTTGTTGGGTGTAGGTTCTTCCATTTTGTATGCTTGACGCGGACACTGGAATGTAAATATGCAGCATATGCACTGGTCAGCTGTGAAATGGACTTGTAGGAATTATTCGCTTAATTTGCTATCTCATGTCATGAATGATGGATGAAGGCACACCACCGACTTGGTTCGTTCAATGAGTATTTTCCTTGTGTTCCATTTAATTTGGTATTTGCTTCATTTCTCAAGCAAGCATGTTCTGATGAGCTCACCTCTTCCTCGCATTTAACTGTGCACGCATGCGTGCGTGTTGTATCATGTAGGGAGGTTTCTGGCCGATTTTGCGCGTGTTTTGTTTAATTTCTATCTGGTTCAGAGCTTGTTTTTTAGAAGCTTAGTTACCTGGTCCTATTTGGTACAGTAGTATATAAGTGTCCATTTCTCCTTGACATGGCAATAGGCTGGGAAGACTTGGATTCTTTTATGATGAGCTTGACAAGGATTTCTAAATCAAAGCAGAATAATTATTATAATTGGTTTGCTTCTACACAACGATGGCAACTTTTGCTTTAAGATACACAAACTTTTACACAAGTGGTGCAATGAAGGAAGACACTGTATAACTGACGCTACACGCTTAACATCCTAAGCTGCCACATATACCTATATTTGTACTAACATGGCGTATATTCACGGTGGTTCTACCTACCTATGGAGCAAAGATCATGTGATAGCTAGTATTTGCCATTTGTGTGTCTAAGGCGTGAGAGCAAAACCGCCCTCAACACCGGGTGTTGGAGATATTTTATTGGGTATTAATTTAGGGGGTTGAGCGGAGTACAATGATATTTGTTCCTGCAAATTTCAAGATATATAATATACTCCCTCTGATCCAAATTTTTTTTCATGGACTATGCCACTTATTTTGGATCGGAGGAGTAATTTTCTTGAAAATGATTTATTTTTCTAACAACCTTGATTCCAAAACTAAATTCAGAAAAAAAAATCAATTCAATGTGAAAAATGAAACAGTTTCTTCAATTATAGTATATACATGTCAAATATATATTTTCTTCGAATAAGTATTCACTTTATTTTCAGTTAAAATGAGTGAGACGGACTTTTTTCCTAGGACTAAAAAGAATTCCCGTAGTAAGTTTCAAATATTTTGTGATATGAGCCTTGCTATCAGCCACATTTTTCTTTCATGTGGGATCAAACTTGCAGTTCGTGTTTTTTCTTACTGGGATAAACCGTTGTATAACGAGGGGGAAATGGAAATAAATTTACTGTATAATGACAAAATAATAAAAATATGAAAATATCATGGGCTTCATTGTTTGTCTAGCCATGGGCCATGGGCTCTTGAACAGCGAAGACAAGGTACGATAGTCACGGGCTCTCACTTCACACCACTTCACATCTCACGGACCAGTGTCTCCTGCTAGCCCGAGTCCACTGCCATTCCCCACGCGAGCGAGCCCTAGGGCGAGATGAGCAGCCGCCGCCGCCGCCACCACGTC
This sequence comes from Hordeum pubiflorum, assembly GCA_000582825.1. Taxonomy (NCBI): domain Eukaryota; kingdom Viridiplantae; phylum Streptophyta; class Magnoliopsida; order Poales; family Poaceae; genus Hordeum; species Hordeum pubiflorum. The sequence continues at coordinate 8,963 of CBMN010271312.1, read as the reverse complement.
TGCTCGCCGGCGGCCTCGCCGCTGGACGACGACGACCTCCTCGGCGAGATCCTGCTCCGCCTCCCGCCGCAGCCCTCCTCCCTTCCGCGCGCGTCCCTCGTCTGCAAGCGCTGGCGCCGCCTCGTCTCCGACCGCGGCTTCTTCCGCCGATTCCGCCTCCGCCACCGCCGCAACCCTCCCCTCCTCGGGTTCTTCGACAGATTTAATGGCCTCTCCTTCATGCCCACTCTGGAGGCCCCCAATCGTGTTCCTCGCGAGCGCTTCTCCTTCCAGTGCGCCGACTTCGGCAGCCGCTCCAGCTCCCTCGGATGCCGCGATGGCCTCATGCTCCTCTTCCTCCGTGATCGTCTCCAGGTCCTGGTGTGGGACCCCGTCACCGGCGACCAGCACCGCATTGCCATTCCTGCGGCGTTCGATACCAAGAGAACCCTGATCAACGGGGCGGTTCTTCGCGCTGCCGGAGACGCCCCACACTTCCAGGTGGCCTTGGTAGTCGCAGATGGCGACGACGAGGAGCATATACAGGCGCTCGCCTGTGTTTACTCGTCAGAGACCGGCTTGTGGGGAAATCTGATCTCAACACCGATTCTATACCAGGCTTCCGATAGTCCATTCCGTATGCCCACCATGGTTTTTACAGATGACGCTGTGCTGGCTGGAGATTCCCTTTACTGGAAGCTTGCTGGGAACATGGTTGGAGCTCTCGAGTTTGATTTGGAGAAGCAGACTCTAGCTGTGATACGGGTGCCAGTTCATTTTTATGGCGAGGGGAAGAGCTTCAAGGTTATGCGGGCCGAGGGTGGTGGGATGGGTTTCCTCGTCGTGTCTAGCTCTGACTACACCGCCAAGTTATGGAAGAGGAAGATTGATTGTGAAGGTGTTGCTTCATGGGAGCTTGGAAGAACTATTGAACTAGACAAGCTACTTTCCCTGAAATGGAAGGAGAAAGGGCCCCTTGCGATACTAGGGTTTGCTGAGCAGAATAATGTGATGTTTCTGTGGACAGTTATCGGCGTCTTGATGATCCAGCTGGAGTCATTGGAGTTCAAGAATCTTTATAAAACCATGATCTTTTCTTACTATCATCCATTTGAAAGTGTCTACAGTGCAGGTAATAGCATGTCTTACTTTGCAGATACAACAAACCAAGTTATTTTTTGACAATTGGCTGATGCAATTATGTTCACATCATTTCTTGGTAATCCAACAATTTTAGTTAGTTTCATACCAGTGATTTGTTTTGCTGCTTGATGATCTCTTTAATGTATAACGATGATGTTCTGTGGTGCGCTGTTCTAAATACAAGATTTGCAAATTCTTTGTGGAGTAATTGAAATAAATTACATCATTGTCTGCTCATTAATATATGCAGGAATTGTCTAATGGTAGTGTTAATGCTACCTGCAGTGCCATTTTTCGCCAATAGGAGATACACAAAAGTTGGAAGTTGACTACATGAAAAACTGGCTTGGACCCTTTGGATGCTTAAGCCTAGTTATATTTCCTTCTTTCTGTATTGTTGTCCCTGCTGATATTGCTAACAATCTTAAAACCATAATAAACACTTGATTTGAAAAATATGAATAAATTTCCATTTATCACTTATAGGACTGTTCTCCCTGTGGCAAAGTCCATTTGTAGAAGGAAAAAATAATAACCAGAATTCATCTTCATCATTTCGTGCTAAATTTATTTAAGGATAATTTAAAAAGGATCAGTTCAAAATAATTTTCATGGTGTGGAACAAGCTTCAGAATAGCTCCAGGAAACTTCTCCGTTCTGACCAGTTAATACTATGAGTTTTTTTCTTTTCATTTTTACAATATTGATGAGTATCTGCTGTTTGGAAAAAATCAGTAAATTTGACAGTAGGTGTGTCTTGTTAATATTATTGATTTATTGTATCAAGCCGGGTTATTTTTCCAAATTACAGCTATGGATTTATCTGAAAACTCAGTTGACTCCTCCTCGTTTATGTTTGTCTTTTATGGGAAATCTTTGTGTCGTTTGCTTTGGGTTGGAGCCTAATCTCTTTTGTCTCTGGTTTATTGATAGCTGATATTAGTTACAACGTGGGGCTCTCATTATACGAGTTAGAAAATAGCAAAGCTTGATAGCTTAACCACTAACCATGCTCCGGCGGCCATATACTTTTTTTTCGCTGGGCGGCCATCTACTTTGCCCCACATGACACGTTGTTTGACTTCTTATGCTTGTAGGAACATGTGTTTCTGGTGGACACGACAGGGCTGAGCTTTTGGTCAATACGTAAGATGATTGTCCGTTGGATATGCTGTTTGATCTACTGATTGAGCAGGTGATCTTATCTTGTACTCCTATTCTGTCCCTATCTTGTGGATGTGCTCTTTTGTTTGCCCCTCCATTCCTTCCAGCTTCTTTGCGTTGAGTTATACCTTGCCCTTAGTACTCCCCAAGTTATTCTGGTACTGTGGGCTCTTCTTCCTCTAGCCCCTTCAATGACTGATGACTTTGGATCCTCCTTCATTCCTTATTTGCGCATATGCTTGTGCCCCTCAGATATGGGAATGCTGTCATGTTAAGTACTACTCCCTCCGTTCGGAAATAACTGACGTGGTTATAGTTTAAATTTGAACTAACACCACGTCAGTTATTTTCGAACAGAGGTAATAGAATGCTGTCATGCTAAGTACAAAGTACTAGAAAATGAACCACTAGCCCATTACTATGCTTTCGGGATATATTTCCCTTTTTGTTTTACTCTCATGGCATTGCCTTAACTTTTTTTTTTCTTGTGGTTATGGTCTATCATGTCTTAGTGTGATTTGCATGTTGTCCCGTGTATACAAGTAATTGATAACTAAAAACACATGAGCATATGGTTTCATAGTTCCTTTATTTATATGGATGTACAGGCATGCCGTTTTGGATTGCTGCTTATTTTGGATGATTGTGATACCTAGTGAACAAATGATTGTGACAATACTTCGAAGGGTGTGGTTTCATTAAATCAAATACTGTTGTTTTTCATTTTGCTTGCAGTTATTGTAGTTTAATGGACAATTATTCTGGTGTTGGGATGATTATTCTAGTGTCGTGTTGTTTTGTTGAACATTTTATTAGCATGACACTTGTTGTCTGCCAACTTGAATATATTGTATTGGCCATCAGCTGCTATATGTAGTTATGCTTTGTGTGCAGTCTAATTTCTTCACTTTTGGCCACCTGGATGTTTAATACTCCCTCCGATCCAATAAAATGTGCTGTGGATCTAGTTCAGCTTTAGTTCAAATCTGAACTAAAGCCACGACACTCTTTTTTGCATTAGAGGGAGTGCTTAATATCGAACACAAGATTAAAATTACATTATTAGATTCATCATAAAAACTGCTTTAGTTACTAATAACATGGCCACCAAAAGAAGTATCAATTAATAAGATGATACATGATCCCTTGCTTCTGGCTTGTAATGCATAAATTTGATGAAATTCTAGTTGTTAGTGACTAGTTAAGTTCATACATTTCTAAAAAATATGTATATGAGCTAGAAACCTGATCATTTTTGCTTTTCTACTCCATGAGTCTGCCATATGCCCACTTTTCTTTTAGGCTCTATTCAGATCAGTATGGCCAAATAATTGTAATGTTAGAAGTTAAGGACCAGTATAGCCAAATACTTGTAATGTTTGTTTGTTTTTTTGGCGAGGAAACTCCCGATCTATTCATCATCAATCATGGTAGCCAAATACTTGTAATGTTAGAAGTTGAAGGACCAGTATAGCCAAATAATTGTAATGTTAGAAGTTGAAGGTGTGGTACTGCCCACTACGCTACAATTTACCTATTGTTCTCTGTTACTAATGCTGTTTTTGTCTAATGTGCTGAGATGATTCACCTTTCAAACTTTTGGGTGAATTCCCGCAATAGTGATGAAGCTAATGTTTACTGTTTTGGGTCTTGCAAAAGTCAGGAGAATAACTCCAACGGCTTTTCGCGAATGAATAGTACTACAAAATTTCTTGACTGACGGTGATATTTCTTGCTTCACAGGTATCTAGAGCTACATTCTGGTGACTGAAATGAAGAAATGGGTTGTTGGCTGTAGGCAGGCTCTTGTATTTTGTATGTTGGACCTATCAGGTTGACTCTCTATGTAGCATGCACCCGTCTGTATTCTGCTGTGAAGTGCACCTGTAGGAATTAATTGCTTAATTTGACAACTTGCGTCGATTATCTAGTTCCTGTGTGCATCGGTCAACTGGCATGATGGTTGATGGCACATTTACTTGCTTCAGTTGATGAGTAGTTACCCTATGTTTCATTTAATCTGCTCTATCTATGCTTTTGAAGCAAGCATGTTGTGGCAGGCTCGCACGTAAATTTATCTTGCTTGCATTTTGGTTTGTGCGCGTGTGTCCATTATTAGATTTATCTTGCGTGTTGTATCAGGCGTTGAGATTTTGGCCAGATTTTCTTGAATTTGTATCTGATTCCGAGCTAAGTATTTAGAGTGTTGGTAGTTGTTATTAGTCTGATTAGGGCATCTCCAACGTGACCCGTAAATTTGCTCCGGCATCTGTACGCGGACAGGGATGGATCAGTTCGCGGATGCGGGAGCCACCATTCAACATTGTTTGCATACATTTCAACCATTGTTTGAACTAAGTAGATGGAATTCATGCAAGCACGGTGGATTTCATTCAAGTTCGGATACAAAATAGCACAAATCATTCATAGTTTCATACATACATAATATGCAAATAAGTCTAGTACAATAATAGTTCAAATTCAATGAGGTTAACGGGATGTTCAACAAGTTTTTTGTGAACGGATGCTATCGTTCACACATACTGCCTCTTTAGCTTCATCCATCAGTGCATGTGCGTAAAATGGCCGCCCCTCTGCCCTGTGGTAGATCATGGAAGCATGTGCGAACTACACAATGTGTAGAGTAACATTGAGTGAATGAATGATTCAATCGACAAGTTGAGCAAGAAGTAAAACTTACGATCTCCTCGGTTGCCACACACAATGGTTACCTTGCCTCCAATATATTAACCGCGCCACAAAACTAGATGGCGCTTGTCTGGATGGCGCACCATCGATACGCTAAAAACCTCACAGTGCGATCATAGATTATATGCATGTTGTAGGGCGCAATGTGCTTTCGCGCGTTAAACGATTTATGCACTTGCTGCTAGAAGGTCCATCCTCTACTCTTGCCTATGAAATTTGCAGATATGACCAACCACACATCGCACAACAATCATCCATTCATCCTTCATGGTCAAGTACCCCGCCATCCTTCGTGCTCTAAAAACGATATGGTGTTTGAAAATAAGCTCAATGTCATTTAGCCGAACACCTACCGGGCATGGTGTCCGCCATGGACGATGTCGACAGGGGGGCGGAGTGTACCTGTCTACGGACGGGTCCTGGGTGGACGCCGCCGCCGTGAAAGGCGAGCGGGCGGGTCGATGCTGGTTGCGGAGGTCCGGCAATGCCTATGTGCCAGCCGAAGAGGTACATCGACCGTGTCAGAAGAGGAGGGTGCGGATGCAAAGAAAGGGGAGAACGGGCGTAATGGAAGAAAATGGGACCAGAAGGGGGATTTAGTGGGCCGGGGTGTCGGAGTTCTACGTGGCTCATATCCGGACTCCTGAAAAGCCCCCATGCCCCCACTTTGCTTCCACTTTGTGGGAAAAAGTGCATCTGGACCACTCGGCAGACTGATACAACCCCACGTTGGATGTCGCAACACGTCCGGACAACACAATCCGAACGTATGCGGGCGGTTTGAGGGTCGGCGTTGGAGATGCCCTTATACATAGACAGTGAAATAAAACAAAACATTGCACATAGTTTACAACCAAATAAGTCACATAGTTTTTCCATCACAATAAATAAAAATATCATAGTTTATTACAACCAAATGAATTTAAAATTATACCAAATACATTGAAAGAAAAAGAGTCGATACACCCATAGGTTTCCTACGTGAGTCCACACATGCTCAACTAAATCATTTTCAAGTTGAATGTGAGTTGTCCAATCACGCATTTCTTGATGAAATTGGGTAAACTATGTAAACGTTTCCGCTCCATACTCAGGCTTAACGTTCTTACATTGGAAATCACACCCTTGATCAAATGTGCCCGTCCTCTACGATCATGTTATGCATGATCACACAAGCGGTCATCACCTCCCCTGTTCTCTGAGAGCTCCATGTTCTATCAGGGTACCTAACAATAGCCCATCAAGATTTAAGAACTCCAAACGCACACTCCACATCCTTCGTAGCACTCTATTGTTCCGGGGAAAACCTACTCTCCCATGGGCTTGGATATTGTCTTCAAAATAGTTGACCATTGAGGATAGATACCGTCAGTTAGGTAGTATCTCTTGTTGTATTTGTGGCCATTGACCTCAAAGTTGTCCTATGGGAAGTTGCCTTCTGAAAGCCTTGCAAACACCGGTGAGCATGGAAGCACGTTGATGTCATTGTGAGAACCTGCCATGCCGAAAAAGAGTGCCAAATCCAAAGATCTTGTAAAGTTGTAATGCCACAACTTCAAGTATGACTGTGCAAGCTTGAACATGTCACATATATTGCCCTTGCCAAGCAAATGAACAGTTCTTCCACGCACAATGCATACAATCTATGCTACCAAGCATTCCCGGAAAGCCTTTAGATTCATTGATCGCCAACAACCGGGTTGTATCCGCAACATTTGGTTCTCTCAAGTACTTCGGGCCAAACACTTCAACCACAACTTTGCAGAACTTGTACAATGAAGCTAGGCATGTGAACTCACTCATGCGGACATACTCATCCACAAGATCACGGGAAATCCGTATTCAAGCATCTAAACAGCTGCAATACATTTTCGATGAGGAGAAGACAACCTTTTCAAAGGCATCACGCTTGCATTTGAAGCAATCATCATACGCCACCACTCTCTCCTGAATACGTTGAACATATGTCTCACCATCTGTAAGGGTCGTTGAAAAGGCATGGGAGGGAATATTGGGTCAATGAAATTGAAATGATCAAGGTAGAGTATGCAATGGATGATCTATCTGTTACGATTCAACCTCGGAGCATGGCCTAAGATCGATGTCGTAAACCTAGCCCACTGACTAACAATGTGCTCATTGACGACCAAAGTAGCAAACACAGAATCCTCATCGTCGGATGATGAATCGTCCGATGAACATATGAAGTTGTTGCAAAAAATATCATCCAAGCTGTCCACCATGGTACCTTGTGGGCAAACGGCTGGACAACTTGTTGATGGCGATGAAAGCGGTCGTGGTCGAGTCGCGGCAGGTGCAGGGCAACGCCATCTCCCCGTACAGGCAGTAGGCATGTTGAAGCATGCACCCTTCAGCGGGGATCGTGGATGCAGAGGCGGCGCTGGCAACCCTGGGTAGGCGTGCCTTATAGTGCTCCCGACGATGGTGAGGAGCGGCTGCAAATGCTGGCAAATGTGGGTGTCGCTAGATGCGATGCTGGTGGGGCCGTCGGTTGATGGGCGACTGGGCCTGGGGCAGTGGAAGCACGACATGAACTGGGGGGTGGTAAGGGCGACGAGGCCGGGGTGGTGTGTGTGGAGGGGGAGGGGAAGAATGACCATTGTGCCCCATACGGGCGGGCCAAAGGAGGACACGGGGAGGATAGCGTGGGCGTCCACTGCGTGTCCGCACCGACATTCATCTTCGTTTGCGTGGTTGTGTCACATTTTCTACCCGCTTGGAACCAAACGGATGCGGGCGAACGAATGGGCCATCGCATGGGAGATGGCCTTAGGATTCAGTCACCTTTTATTTACACTAGGATCCAATCACTTTTTTAGGGAATGCCATCATGATGAGCCAGAAGTATAGGGGGTCAATCGTAGTCCTTTCGATAAGTAAGAGTGGCAAACCCAACGAGGAGGAGAAGGAAATGATAAGCGGTTTTCAGAAAGGTATTCTCTGCAAGCACTGGTAATTATAGTAACGTGTAATTTTGTAGCAAGATAATTCGTAGCAAGTGACAAGTACTAGCAAGGTGCAGCAAGGTAGCCCAATCCTTATTAGACAAAGGACAGGCCAGAAGTGTTTCTTATAGTGAACAATCGTTCTAGAGGACACGTGGGAATTTTGTCTAGTCATGCTTATCATGTTTTAGTTGATTCACATTCACTACTTTGATAAACTGTAATGTGGGTGGACTGGTGCTAAGGTTTACCCCCTTTCACAAGCATCCGAAACTACGAATGAAGAATTAAGATAACTCTAACCATAGCATGACACATATGGATCCAAATCAGCCCCTTACGGAATAGTACATAAACTAGGGTTTAAGTTTCTATCATTCTCGCAACTCATCATCTACTTCCTATTCAACAATTCTTTCCTCTAGGCCCAAATATAGTGAAGTGTCATGTAGTCGACATTCACATGACACCGTTAGAGGAAACACAACATACATGTCATCAAAATATTGAACAAATACTAACTTCACATGATAGTTTATAACAAGACTTCTCCCATGTCCTCAAGAACAATAGTAACTACTCAAAAATCATGTTCATGTTCAAGATCATAGGGGTATTGAATATGCGTAAGGATGTGAACATATAATCACCCACCAAATAAACCAACTAGCATCAACTAAAAGATGTAATCAACACTACTAGCAACCCACAAGTACCAATATCAGGTTCAGGGACAAAGATTGAATACAAGAG
>CBMN010268193.1:110-11722 GCA_000582825.1 Hordeum pubiflorum | reverse complement strand
CCCGCCTGCGGTCCAGCCGAGAAAAGTCGGAGCTGCCGCCTTGAGGCTACCCCGGGGTTATCCCCCCGACAACCTAAGTTACCCCACTATGGCCAGCCTAATGTGTTAACTCTTCTCCTATTCTTGTGCGTGCAAGACATTTGGTGTCATATCCATTCAGTAATGACGCCACGAGATGATGCCCGTGCTGCTTGTGTGTCCCGTGCCTTTGAATGTTCGTGGAGATGCTATCCCAACCTCATATTTAATTTTCAAACAGTAGGCCTATCACATGATGACATGTATTTCACCCGCAAAGTTAATCAGATTTTGGAAAAACACTCAGACATTGGTGTGAAGACACTTGAGATTGATTTCTCATGTTGCTGCAAGCTCAAGGACTATAAATATCTCCATAGGTGCTTCAGAAAGTGGTTACAGCGGGCACAGAAAAACTAACCCTTGTAATGCGTGAGAGTGTGGCAGTCAACTTCCCATGCCCAATTCTATCAAATGGGAATAAAAGCTCGATCTGGTATCTTCACCTTGTTTACTTTGCCTTCCATCCTAAAGTTGGCCTTGGTTGCTTGGGAAACCTGATAGTGTTGCATCTTGAGTGTGTGCGAATTACGGGGGCCGAGTTAGGGCGGCTTCTTCTCAGCTGTGTTACTTTGGAGCAGTTGAAACTCAGGAGATGCTTCCAGACGCGAGGGCGGCACGATGACTGGATCGGGGGGCTCAGTGCGGCTCAGCTACTCATCTCCGTGTGGTGTGGGTGGCGGCGGCGGTGCCCGCTGAGATCTCCTGCCTGTTGTAGGGAACCGACGTGTAACGCGGTCCTTGGGTTCTTTTTGTTCTAAGATGATGTTCTGCCGGTTGCCAGCCCTCATGCATCTGTCCGTTGACGAGTTTCGGAATGCGCCGCTGGAGATCTTCCTTGGGTGCTTGATGCCTGTAGATTGCTGGATCTGATGGGATTCAATCGTGTGCGCCCCTATTTCAACCCGAGTGGCTTCAGGAGGGTGTGACGCGAAGCTTCGGTATTTGTTGACATTATGGGACACGTCGGTATTTCGATTTCCATGGTGAAGACAATGGCGGAGAACGTCATGGCGGATGAGGTCTGAGGCCTTGTAATGGTTGATCGAGTCTTCGTGGTGATGAGGACTTTGCTGGTGATTCATGACTCGTAGTAGCGGCATCGGCAAGTGGGGGCGACAACACGGGCGGAGTACAGAGTCTTAGCTTTCAGGGTAAAAACTCAAGGCCTCGCCTTAATTGGTTGTGCCTTGCAGTGATCGTGTTGAAGGCATTGTTTTGAGTGTGCGGATCTTCTCTATGGTGAAAACCTAAGATTTAGGATCGCGCGATAACGGTGCCTGTGCATTGTTTCCATCTTGGAGGCGTCATTTTTGGAGAGTTTGGACTTCGGGTGTTGTCTAGATGGTGGTTCGTGCTGCAACTACAACAAATTTATCACTGTAGCGGGATCTTTCTTTTTTCGTCTTCTTTTTTGTTTTTTTGGTTGTGTGCATCTGTAATGTCTTTATGACATTGCGTTATTGCAGAGGCTGAATGTAATTGGTAACTTCGCGATATTAATATATTTCACTTATCAAAAAAAGATAACTTATCTAAAGAAACCTTCCCTGCTGCAGCGACTCAGCTACCTGCAGGTGTTAGAATGCCACGGACCGCGGATGATAGAGAACAAAGCTCCAATATTAATTATTTTCACTCTATAGGTGTTGACAGAGTTGAGTTCTTATTTGGGGAGTCACTGCAATTGAAGAACGTAGACGTTCTGCGTGACCGCTTCCTCCGTTACGCACTTGAAGAGGTTCCATCTATTGCGCCGAATCTTGAAACTCTTAGTATATGTTCATGGAGTGAGGTATACTCAAAACCCTTTTGTGATTATTATGCATAGAGCAGTACTGGTACTTTGGAATGTTATTAACATGTGGTATCTTTATGCAGGTGGTCAATACGACATTGATGCTCTCGCCTTGCAAGTTCCTCTATCCGAAATACTTGAGCATTTATATTAATGGGTCTTGCGATTGTTTTTCTCTGGTTTATTTTCTTGGTGCTGCTCCGTCCTTGGAGACATTCAAACTGCACGCAAGTCACTGTTCACCCTGCAAATATATTTTCGGATGCACTCAGTCTACAAATATAAAAGTTTTCGTGGCCAAATCATTAATTCAAACCATTCTTTTTATCTTCAGGTACCGAAACAGCTACAATCCATAGATGAATTGCTTTCTGAAGACCCCTCGCATCTAAGGCAGATTCCAAGATACCGCCATGACAAGCTCCGGAGAGTGAACATCTGTAGGTTCCCCGCTTCAAAGACCATGGTTGAGTTGACATCCCATATTCTGGAAAATTCAGCATCACTCGAGTGCCTTACGTTGGACACCACCAATGGTAGTTTCTGCTAAATGCTCCTGCTTTAATAGACCCATGGAAGCCCATAAAGCAGCCTTGATAATCGAAAGATACATCAAGGGATCCTTGCAGCCGGTGCCATGATGTTGAACTTTGCAATGTTTATCATTGATTTATCATGTGTTTGAACGGTATAAGTTATGTAATCTGTAGTGGGATGTGCGTTCTTTTTTGACACTATGTGCGTTGTTTCTTATAATGTATCAAAATGTGCAGTGTTTAGCTCTGCAATATTTCAAGGCAATTGCTTAAAGTTTGACCTCTCATCAATCAAGACATTTTCGTAATTGTTTGCTTTGTACATGTATAATTTCTTTAATCGTACAGAGCATGTATGCTTAGGGCATCTTCAACGGCAAACCGCAATTGACATCCCTACCGGACACGTTTGGACGTGTCCGGGGACATCCAGTGGGACTGTGGGTACATAACGGTAAACCTCAAATAGGTAGAGGTGTCTGGACATTCAAACATAGTTCGGACACAAAACATCAAGCATGGTTCAAATTAACCATGCATAAAACTTAACTACTGTAAAAATACATAAAACTTAACTAAAAACTCTAAATCTACCTAACGAACGGAAGCCGGATCTCAAATGCCGTAGCCTATCGCAACGGCATCCTTCCTGGGATGCGGCGGCACGCTCATCGACGAGCGCCTCAGCCTGGGCGGCGCACTCCTACGCTTGGTGACCGACCTTGCGCTCGTGGACTGTCCTCTCTCCTTTCTAAGAACCTTGTTGCTCCTTTGCTTGTTAAGTTTCAAAAGTGATCTTTGACTGAAATCTTTGAGTGCTCCGTGTCCATGGACCATGGCTAAGTGAAACTAACTAGATAAATTGCTTTGAATACGGTTGCTTCCGCTGCCTTATTTAGGGTGTTCTATTTGGAATCTGAGTAATGGTTGTGCTTCCATGGAACACTGTCGCGGGTTTTTGGAGCACTTTGAAGGTCGTCAAAGACGTGGAAACGAATGACCGTGAGCTATTTTCTTCAGCAAAAGAAAATAAATAAATGCAAAAGTCCTTTTGGGTTCATCAAACTTTGTACTACCGATAACATGTTTGAAAAAGCATTGCAGCTATATATTCCTATCAAAAAGTAATCGGCCCCTTCTCCTTCAAATATTCAAGGACTAAGGAGAAATTTTCATAATTTTGTGCATGGTATTTCAAGAAATGACAAGAGGCTTTCACAATCTTACAGTTTCTGAATTATGCCATCAGCTTTCGGAAGATCTTCATCAATTTAAACCCACACTTTCAGAAATTAAGAAGAGAATTTTCAGACAGAAACATATACGATAACTTTGCACTAGTACCAAAATAGATATCTAGTATTATTCGCTCATATGGTACAAAACTACGATTTTTCTTAACAAAAAACAAAGGGAAACTGGGATCTAGATGTAGCCTGTCAGCCCCAACATTTCAACTTTCCAAAAGATGAATCACAACTTTCAACAACAAAAACTAAACATCCGCGATGGAGTAGATCTTGGGCCCGGCAGACTGCATTGCATTGGCTCTCCCTGGTTGCAGCACTCACGAAGGAAATATACTTAAACAAACAAGAATTGATCAAACTATAGTACAATCAGGTCCCAAAATTTCCATGTTCATTACTAGGGAAAGAATTAAATGTCTACATATGGTAGCTAGATGATTCGCTTATCTGTAGGATGCACAGAATGACAGGTATATTTCTCACGAGGCAATATGAACAAGTTCCTCTACGTGATCACAGTCAACAAATGAAACCACTACCAAAATGTAAGCAAACAGCAGTAAAAAGTTGTCTGGAACACATATACGAACAACTATACAGAAAGATAGTGTAAGACTTGTCTATTCATGTGGCTGGAGACGGCTTCCACTGGATTACTACTGGTTCTGTAACTGCGTCGTGGGAGCTGGAAACATCTCTGACAGGGTCTTGATTATTTCTTCCACATGAAACATCGTCTGCATCGGTATTCTCTTGGACGAAAGCTCCCGCAGCCGCTCCTTGAAATCCTCCACGTTCTTCACCTTCAGCTTACCCACATCCCTCGCAGTAATGACAAAGATCAAGGAGATCGCAGAGTGGATGCCCTGAGAGGTCACCATTCCACCTGCATCTTCCTCCATGACGATATTCACCAGTTCCACAGCCTTGTCACAGATCATGTCCAGCGCCTCGGGAGATTTCGGCAGACGGTCAAGCAGCAGCAGGAACTCATCAGTGCCCATGAAGCACTCCAGCAGCTTATCAGGCACGTCATTAACAGCGGCTGATAACTTGGCTTCCTCATCTGCACAGAGTGCAAGGATTGCAGCGCCAGTCTCCTTCCTTAGTACAACATCCTTAATCTTGAGTAGACCACTGAGCATTTTCATTCCCCCTATTATTACCATTCTTTTCCTGAACACATCAAACTCTGACAATGTTGCAACTACAGAAGCTACCATGGCCAACAATGATGCTGAAATTCCAAGCTTTCCTGCCCTCTCGACGACATTCTTTAGAACAGCTGGTAGTTCATTCTGAACGGCTAGGATCTCCCTGTTGGGCCTATGCATGGACAAATTATGGATTAATGAGATCCTCTGCGCCTCAATATCAGCTGACCATACATTCCTCCATTCCTTCCTAAGATCTATCAGCAGTGGGATCAGCTCTGGCCACTTGTCAAGGCAAGGTTGCATTCCCTTGGATGTTTTGGACATTAGATTGATCAACCGCAAGGCCTCTTTCTGCCGTACTGAATGCCCTGTGAACAGTTCTAGGATGTCTTGGATTTGATCCTCTGAAGGTGGCACCAAGGGGAGCGAGCGTGTAACACCGGTGCTGGAGCGGGCAAGGTTAGAGTGGTCGAGGCACCACTCAGCAATCATGTCATGGAGGAGGTGGTTTGGAGCAGTGACTGAGTGGGGCAAGGAGTGACCAGTAACAGGGCAGGTATTTTTCTGTGCAACGGACCACTGTTGGCATGATTTATCAACAGTCTGCAATCAAGCAAAGCAAAACGTCGTTACTGGGTCAATCTAAACCATGGGAGAGTTCCAGAAGAAGCAAAAAACACTTTGAATACATTTATTATGGTAATTGATCATGGCCACTAATGACCAACCTTAGCATTCTGGAGCAAGAAAAGGACATAATAGCTTAGTAGAACCTACACCCATGCGACCATCCGATGAATGTAGGCACAGCGTGTCAGTTTCAATTTATGCCATGGGACACAGTATTTCTTTGGAAGAATATGCCGAAATAAGATACATAGCACAAACATCAACTCGGAAAGGAAAACAAGAAAAAGCCTGTTGATTTTTGGTCCCAAGTTTCTACTTTTCAGAAGCAGTATGTCATAGTGCATCAATAACTATTTATTACATCCATAAAACCATACAAACCTACAGCACAAGGGAAACATATATAACATTTAACAGCTTACGAATATCAAACCTTGCCAAATAGCTTAACCTAAGTACATATGTAGCTTATTATGATCCAGGAGATGTCAACTTGTACCTTTTCTTTCAATGCCCGATCTATTCGATTATTTCATTAAATATAAACAATGTGATGCAATTCAAGAGGAAGGTCCATCGATAATCGAACTACCCAGTGACTAAAAAGGCAATCCCATGAGAAGGATAATGAGTCTCAACTAACATTTAACTAGCCAAGTCAGAGAAGAGAACTGCACGATACTGTTAAGAGTATTGGAAAGTTAATCCTGGTCGTGGATAGCTCTTATCGCTACCAATAATTTATAACAAATTAGCAATAATATTTCATTGGCTAGTGATGGTTAGAAAAATTTGGCATAACATGAAGTAAAGGAAACATCCAGTCGAAAACAGTCAATACATTTGGTATAAAAGGAAGCAATGGCGAGAGCTTGTGACTTACATATCCAGAAGCCAATATAATAGGATCTTTCATTACTCGTTCAAGCAGTGGATCGCCCTAACAACACAGCATAGTTGTATAATCAGTATTGGTGAAGATGTTGAAATGGAGCAATAAATTTGATTCCATGCAAGAGAGACGGCTTAATCAATTTGATTGAATGCTACTGTTACACATGACATGAATACATGATGCTACTGGACTTGAACTGAGCAGGAAATTTTACCCATATTCTAATACAGTTCATAAGTGAAGAAAAGGAGCACGAGAGATTTGCCACTCAGAGTTTTTTGGTTTTAACTTCTAAAAAACTTTGTCCACTGGCCACTTGACGACCATGCAGCATTTTGTAGTGCAAATTCTAGAAACAGAAACGACAAGAAACAAATAAAAGAGCCACAAAAACGAGAAATTCTTGCACGGAGATGATAGAATCCGAGCAACAGCAAGAAACAAAGAAGAAACAGAGTTGGAAGCCAAGAATCAGAGACGGTGGCAGGCACTTACATCGCTCTGAGGCCATTTGGTAGCGAAATCGCGAGGGAGTTTGGGTGGCCCCGATGTCTTCTTGTGGGAGAGGTCCATGAGGCCGGTCATTGCCTTCTCCATCTCGGCGAACGCTGCCTGCCCTTGGGCTTGGTCGTCGGCCGTGGCACCCTCTTGGATCTTCGCCAACGCACTTTGCATCATGGCGGCGAACTCAGACCGCGTGGGGGCGACCACTACAGGCTGCTGCTCCGACCTGGCTTCATCACCGGTCCCAGTTCTTGCCGCCACCGTGGCCGCCGACTCCGACGTGCCGTGGGCCTCAGGTACCGTGTCCTGCCCGTGCGGGGTTCCTGCTGCTGACCCCGGGGAGGGTTTCTTGTTGATGCCAAGAACCTTCCTAGCCGCCTGCCGCGCTCGCGGCCAGAATCTTGACCGCGATGATGCCGGGGCGGAGGGGGAGGGGGAGGGGGAGGAGCTCCCTTGTCCGGCCTCGGCGCGCTGCACGGCCCTGGCCTCGTCTATCTCCCGCTCGACACTGCAACGCAGCCGTTGTTCCAAGATGGCTGCCGCCGGGCTCCTGGAGCTCTGGGAGCGTGGCCTCTCTCCAGGTCCAGGAGGAGCAACTCCAGCAGGCGCGCTTGCTCCGCCTCTGTTTCTCCGCCCTGACATGGCTGCTTCCTGGTTTCTTGCGCGGCGGTGGGTTGCCTGGCTTCTGCCTGCGACGGGCGATGGCTTCTTGTTTTGAGTTTGGGAGGGAAGGTGTGATCTGACGTGGTGTTGGTTATAGACTTATAGGGGACGGTATCGGAGGAGAGGGGGATTGGCATTTTATAGTCTCGACGCCTTGTGGTTGGGTGTCTCCGGTCAGGGGGCAAAGACTCCCGATGCTGTGCAAACGGCTGACCTGAACTTCTGTTATTCTTTCTGTTTCTGTTGGGAATGGCATTTGTAACTATGTAGCCATCTGTTGATAGACTTGCTTGACTGATAGAAGATGAACACTGACGTTAGTCGTTAGGGTGCTGGTTCCAACTTCCAAATGTGGGAGCCGTCAGGATTCAGGAAGCTACTTGTGTCAACCAACCGATTCAGTAGTGTCTCCAGTTGCTGCCAGTCCATGCATGTAAAACAGCCACTGGATACACATGTCTGTCTGCAGCAGTAAACATCTTCACCGAATGCAATGCTCTGGAGCCGCCAAGAAGAGCCCAGCACTCCTTCACTCCATGGCGACAACATGCGCGTCCTCTGTCGAGCATTCCGTCGAGCCGATCATCGTCTTCCAACCCACTAATGGCCAAGCCTTTGCAACTGATCCAGTCCTACATAGGAAGCTGCTTGTATCAAGTGTCAACCAGCCAATTGAATAGTATCTCCAATTGCTATCAGTCCGTGCAAAAACAGGCATCTCTGCAGCACGAACCAGCCGTACATGCGCGCCTCATGCCTCATGCCAAGCATGCCGTCGAGCTGAGCTGAGCATTGCCTCTCAACCCGCTAATGCCAGGCCATTGTATTGAATCCTCAAGTGCTTCGGCACGCTTCTCCTCTGCTGGGCCTTCGATCGAACAGAGACAGCGCCCAGGACTGCCCCTCCCTTGTCCGGCATTTCGTCGAACACCTGACCCTCGCTGGCAGGTCCAGCCACCACTGATGCAAGGAAGATGGGGTGGGCAGTCCGCCGCTGACCCCGTGGACGTCGCCGCCATGTGCGCTGCCAATCGAGCAGTGGCTCGACCTTGCTGTTGCGGTCCCGCCGCTGATCGACGCGGCGTCGGTCCGTCGATGCTGGCGGGGAAACGCCAGGCAGGACATGTGCGAGGCGGAGCTGCTGCGCCGTGCCTCGTGGGGGTCGGGAGAGGCTCCAAGGAGCAACGGTGACGGTGGGAAGCAGCGGCACTGGAGAGCCGGAGCAGAGGAGCGCCGGAGGTGTTTCCGGCGTTTGCAGCGCCTCGGGAGGAGACGAGTGGAGTGGGGTAGACAATTTACTCTTTGTGGAATGGGTTTACATGCACCAACAGGTAAGATTATTTGCTATTTTTTCTTAAATAATACATCTTTTTTTTATTAAATTAGAGAAATATTACGCCGTTTTGTTTTTTCTTTCAAAAATAATATAGCATCGGCTTCGCTATAGCCGATTGGCTTCTATCGCTTGTGCCTAATCCGATTGGATTCCTATCAGCTTTGGCAAAGCCGGTTAGGATCCTGTCGGCTTCGGCCAAGCTGATAGGCCTAGGTCAGTTTTAGTGTGTCCAATTAGCACTAATTGGTTTCGCGTAACCAATTAGCTGCTATCGGCTTTGACAAACTTGATTGGTGCATGCAACCATATTTTGTATCGTAATTATAATTTTTTGTGCAAAAAATACCAGGTGGCTAATCTAATTGAGAGAAAGGATCACCTCTGAACCAGAATGACAAAAAAGACCGCCAGTTTCCCGCGTGGCACCTGTCGCTACTAGACTAGGCGGCAGCACTATTTCCCGTGTATATCTCCCGCCATAATTTCCCGCTTCTGAGTTCCCGCGTATATCTCGCACCGCCGTTTCCCGACTATGTCTCTCGCCATAGTTTCCTGCTTCTAAGTTCCCACCTATTCTTCTCTTATGAACCTATAAAATCCCCTCCACACTAAGGTGGGTAAGCAGTCCATTGTAGTCTCGTAGTCTCGTCAAGATGTCTGGTTATCATTTTGATCGTAGTTTTCACCATAGTATGTCCCGATGTATGCTGCGTTTAGCCGGTGATTTCAAAAGAGACAATAGAATAGTTTCATGGGACAAACTCATCAGTAGTGACACCCTACAGAATAAGCTGGGTCACACATTAACTAGGTGCGGGTGGCCTTCAAGGACCTTTGAGGAGATATGGAAAGAACTTCTCAGGTTGCATGGAAGATGGAAGAAGCAAAAGCATAAGAGTGAATCGTACCTAAAGTATGCAACCGAACATACTTTTTTATGGAGCGCTGACAGCGACGACGAAGACGATATCTTCATGCCGAGCACCAAGGTCAAGACTACCGCATCGTCGAAGGACAAGAGTTATGCATCGTCGAAGGGCAAGAGTTCTGCATCGACAGAGGATGACGATGATGCCTTCATGTAGTTTTTAAGCTGTATTTTGTAAGTTCAGTCCTACCGTTTAATCCAGATGTAGTTGTATTATTTATTTGTACTGTCTTATTGTAGGAGCATTATGTTGCATCTAAATATGATGTTGTAGTTGTTGCACGACGTTGCATTATTATTTTGTAGTATCAGAATTATCCCCGCTAAACTAACTGAGCATTAAAATAGAATAGGCATATGTCTCATACATAATTAGATAGTCATTTGTCTCATACATAGAATAGACATATGTCTCATACATAAATAGATAGTCATGTCTCTACTGATAGAGAGAAGCGTCACCGACGACATCTACCATGGAGATCAGGCTGTGTGTTAGGCATAGTCCAGCCATACCTGTGGGGTATCCTAATGTTACGAGGAGGAATCTCGGACCCGTCTTGGTCATGTTGTGTATCCTGTGTGGGTCCTGGTGGAGGAGTCGAATACATGTCTATCTAGTTGTTGTGATGTGAGTCATGTGACATGTAATCTTGTATGTTATCTTCACCTTCCTGATCACTCCCCCACCCGGATCCGGACATAGACGCCTCCTAATGTCGGTAGGCTCCTGTAGGAGAGAACATCAGTACTGGAGAAATATGTAGTCTCACTTGATATTGAAAAACAATAAATATGAAGAGACATACAAGCTAGCTGTGGCTGTGCTGAAACACGAAGCTCGATGTGGGACCGTGCTGTTGTGGGTGTGGCTGAAACACGAACTCGACGTGGGACAATGCTGTTGTGGGTGCTGCCACACCGAATTGTCAGCCTGGTTAGGAGGCGGTGGACTAGTCGGCTATTGTGCTAGACGTGGACGCAAATGATGTTGGTGTGTGGAGGGACGCGGTTGCTGCTGCTGGTGGTGAACAACGTCTGAAGTGCGGGTGCACGTGATAGCCGTGTAGACAGCTCGTATCTTCTGCTCCATGCACGTCACCCATGGCTGGAGCTGAGGCCTAGGTAACAAAAGAGGTCCAGACGATAGTGAACGTCCAAAGTTGGTAATGTCATTCTGAAGATCGTGTGCCAACTCAGCCTGAAATTGTCACGATGATTATTAAGTATGCATGGCAAAGTATGTAACAACAAGATGCATTAGATAAAGACAATATATGTTACCGCGTACTGCCTGGAGCCCGAAGTATCATAGCTCGGGTACACATCCGACGTAGCAGGGGCCGGTATCTCATCCGGGTGAGAGTGCTGAAATGATGTGTATGTGTGTTCTGCTCATGTAACGCTCCAAATAGGCATTGAATTCACGGAGATCAAACCCAATATCCTCATGCCAGAGACATGTCGTCGCGGTCTCCTAGTGTGTATTGTATGGTTGAAGCCTCTGCAGCCACTGATTTTGTGTCCTGCTAATCCCCTTCCTTGTGATCCTAAAATTGTGGTGTGTGTTCAACAATTAACTAATGCTTCAATATGGACAATTGTGAAAGACAATCCAACATTGAATAAGTATATAATACCTGTGGACTACTCCTGGCAGTGGGTTCTCTGTAGGGGGAGGCTCGACCACCTGTCGAAGACCAAATTGCCTCATAACCCTCCTGGGCCATCTCCTCGACGAAGACATCGAAGATGATTTTGTCATCCAGTAATCCCGATCTCTTGTGCATAGCTCAGAAATACCGGCGGGGTATCTTGTAACAGCCCGAGACCGACG
>CBMN010267923.1:0-13309 GCA_000582825.1 Hordeum pubiflorum | reverse complement strand
CAACGCAGTTTACAAGTAGCAGGCCGCTTACCGTCATTAGGACTGATGTTCGTACACGGCATCCCTCGGAGGGGGCGACTGAGTGCGGCACAGATCGTCACGCCACCGTCGGGGAGTGATCTGATCATGTCTCGTATCCCCGTAAAGATCTCTCAGCGGGGGAGAATATCGACGCCTCCTGGTCGGAGTCGTGCTGTGAGCCGACTGTACCATGTTTGCCCGGACTAACTTGATATGGATGCGGTTATGGGACTGGAACACAGAGATATTTTGAGCCAGGGTGGTCTTTAGGAGCGCTTGGATCTATCAAATGCCTTCTCCTGTCGTGGAACCAGACGGCTGGATGAAGTCGGCTATATGCGTTGTCGCGACCAAGTCCTGCAACGGCGTGCTCATCACTTGGTAATTTAGCGAGCGGTCGTTCGGAAACAATGGTCGGCGGTTCCGACTGGAGCTGGGATGATACATGGATGTCCGGTCGTCGAGTTACTTCTGCAGCCGCTCGAGTCGCTCGTGCTCGGTCAAAGTGGCCAGGCATGTGGCCTCCAGGGCCAATGCTTCGGGGGTCGTCCCCGTGATCGTGGTGAGCAGGCTTTGCCCATTCCGCTGCCTGAGTTCCTCCCGCTGCTTCCGATTGAGGGGCTGTAGGATGTATGGTTCGGCGTCGGCGTTGAGAGCACTGACTAGGTCATCGCCTGCCCGTCCAAGAGAGGAGCCCCCAGCATATCTGGGAGGTCCATTCCGCTGCTCGGTCCCCGCCATCAGGACTTTCACAGCATAATTGCTGCTCTCTCACTCGGACTCGTCAGAGGAGTACTCGTGCGTGAGGAGAATAAATCGAGGGTGGGCTCGTCTAAATCGAGC
Organism: Hordeum pubiflorum; assembly: GCA_000582825.1. Lineage (NCBI taxonomy): Eukaryota > Viridiplantae > Streptophyta > Magnoliopsida > Poales > Poaceae > Hordeum > Hordeum pubiflorum. Next base: position 12,445 of record CBMN010267923.1, on the reverse strand, counting down.
ATCGCCACCTACTCGGTCGTGGTTTTGAGAGCCAAAACATGCTTCATCTAGCGCTGGAGCCGTGGGCGCCCGGAGCGCTTGCGATGGCGTCCGACTAAGAGAGGAGATGCCAGACGGTACGGGACCGATGGCTGCCGAAGTAGTACTCCGAACGAGGACGCGCAGAAGTGCATCGCCCCATGGATGGGCAACACCTCCATGTCCAGCGAAGCTTCCTGGAGCCACGCCAAATCATCAGCGATGAAGCTCAGGGAGTCGAATGGGATATCTCCGCCGATGATCATGATGATGAAGATGAAAATCCCACTTGCGCTGGAAATCGGTAGATGCGCTGCCCCACGGTGGGCGCCAACTGTCGAGGCAACGATCCTGACAATGAGTACTAGGGGTACGAATGAGGGGCGGAGCCTAGCTACGACGCAAGTGTAACACTCGCATTTTACGAGTTCGGGCCCCTCTCGGAGAGGTAACAACCCTACATCTCGTGCCCGGAGGCTTGTGTTTTCTCAGGGGAGTGTGAATACAGGAGAATGATGAACCCTTGTCCAGGAGCTCGGGGTGGCTTATATAGAGTTCGCCGGGACCTGTTGAGCGTCATTACAAGGGTGAGTCAATGCCATCATGATGGCAGTTTCTCGTAACAGCAGCCTATAACTACAACAATTACTAGTAACGGTGGCTATGACTACACTTCATGTATTTTTTAAGTCCTCCAGCCGTTGCAGCTCCCACGTCGCCCACATCCCTTCTCTGTTCGAGTGCTGGAGCCTGGCCGACTGACGAAGAGACGCCCGAGTGACTTTGTGGATCCGAGTGGATCCTGATATATGCATCTGAATGCACCTATGGTCCTGGGACCTCAATAATGGCGTGGGGTCCTTGGTGGGCCTCAGATGTCAGGTCGATGACCCTACCACTAGTATGTGACTCCATCAGGAGGAGTCATGTCATCTTCATGCACGGTGTGTACCGCTCATCGTACGGCATGACAATCGACGAAGCCCCGTGAGACTGAAGCTTCAAGGGCAATAGATTCCGCAAACATACAAGTCAGAGTATTACATCATGTCTAGTTGAAACAAACAAAAATTACAAACTACCAACTATTATGCTTCTTACCATATTCTTCTCCGACACCAAGTAGGACCAGTGTTCAACGTCATAATAATTATCGAGAAGCCACACCATGTACATATTTCAAACAATAGACATATGTGAGCATTATTTTATAAGCGGGCATCATTTCGATTTCTAACCTAATATAAGTAAACTAAAACACTTCATATTTATTGTACATGCATCCAAATTCTTATAGGAGCATGATTTACCATGGATACTAAAATGAGTTTCACCCAAACTAGGGTTCCACCAATCTCAACATTCAAACATCCATACACAGGGTTCATCTCAACATTCATACACATGGGTTCATCTCAACATTCATATGGTTTCACAAATCAACTAATCATCTAGGAAATTACATACTCGTCCACAAAGCAAACAAATGAACTAAATACTCATGTAGCACAAATCCAAGCAAAACAAGGGTTTCACCCAAACTCACAAATCTGAAAAAATATGGCACACATCTTTGGATAGAAAAATGGGGATCGGAGGAGATTACCTTCTAGGAGTGTTTGGGGAAGAAATCCACGGAAGATTTTCTCGGATTTGATGGATTTGGAAGAGGGTATCACGAGGGGGAAAGAGGAGAGCCATCGCAGCACCTCTCTGTTCCTGGAAAGAATGGGATGGGTGGGGAGGGCCGGCCCGTAGCAGTTACTAAACTGCTAATGCAACGCCTATGCGCTAGGCGCTGCACGGAGAAGCGTAGCGCCGTTCCCTTAGGCGTTGCACGTGCTGCCGTAGCGCCTTCGTGATGGGCGCTGCACAGCGGGGGTGGGGCCTGGCATGGCCCCGGGGTGCCACGCTGACCGGGGGTGCAACGCCTGTCCGTCGGGCGTTGCAGTGTGGAGTGCAGCGCCGTTGTATCGGGCGCTACACAAAACGGTTACGTGAGTGGAAAAAATTCACCCACGGTTCACTTTGTGAATTTGTTGCACCACATGTCATTTTTGTGTATTTTGTCGTTCATTTTATGGTGAAGTCTCCAAAAAGGATCAAATGTGTGCATTTTCACGCAATGGGCGGGCATCGGGGCATGTGTTTCCCCTCACACATTTGACAAGCATGTGCGCGTGAAAATGGACAAAACTGACCATTTTCTAAAACTTCAACCCAGAATGAATCCAATCTGAAAGTATTTCACAAAATGATCCTCTTTTGCATGACGCCTGGGGCTGGGGCGCCATGCGAGAGAGCATGACGCTCCAGGCTAGGGTGTCATGATAGGACATCTGGCATGACGCCCCGGACTAGGTCGTCATGCCAAATAGCACGACACCCTAGCCCAGGACGTCATGCTATCTAGCATGATGCGCTAGCACCGGGCATTATGCAAAAGGACCGTTTTTTATATATATTTTCGGATTGAGGCCATTTTGTGTTGAAGTTTTAAAAAATGGCCAATTTTGTCCATTTTCGCCATGTGCGCAATCTGAGATGTTGCTCGCTACTGGAGCGCACTTGTGGCCACTCACCCGCGAGTGATCACGTCAGACGCTAGATAGCGGCGGCAGTGGCAGCGGCAGGCGGCGGGGTCCAATAGAAATCAATCACCTCAGGCAACTTTGCCGGTCGGGTCCCGTCGCCACGCCTTTGCCGGACTCGCACCGCTCGCTGGAACAAAGCGAAGTGTGAGCTGCCGTGGAACGGCCGGTCCTTCGTCACCTGCCATTCCGATTCGCATGCTAAATTTGCTTTTTTTTTTTAGGGGTGCATGCTAAATTTGCTAATCGATCGAGACAGACAGAGCGCACCGGCCCTCGTCACACCGAATCCCATCACCACTTCGAGTCGGATCTATCCATCCCCTCTATACTGTACTACTCCATGCGTGGTCATAGTAATGTGGTCAAGTAGTATTACTAATTTACTATGACCACCACACATGCGTGCACTGCACTGCATCGCATCAGTATCACGCACGGGACGGGAGCGAGCAAGCACACGCCGCCAGCACCAGCTTCACGGCGATCGTGGGTGGGAAATGGGAATAGAGGTGGTCCACGTACGCACGAGCCGGAAGCTGGAAAGGGAAGCCAGCTAGCCGTCCGGGCCGGGCCGGGCCGTCCGATCGGCCGTTGCATCCATGCAACAAGCCGACGAAGCGACGACACGGTGGTGCATCATTGCCCCCACCTACCGACTAGCGCTGCGCGACGCAGCAAATGTGGCGTCTGGACTTGAAGGGGCAAGGCCACACGGTACTAAGGTTCCGGTAGTACAACCATTTCTTTTCTTTTTCGCTCTGGACAAAAGTCCATCTTCTTTTCCATCTTTTGTAGACAGGGTAGTACATCATGCACGTTCTATAGATAGATGGCTAGCATTTCTTTTGTAGGAAAAAAATGATAATCTAGATGACCCAGCTGTCCAGCTACGGAGCCACCGGTAGGTCAAAACTTCAAATGACATGAGTTGTTTACATGTTTTTTCGGGTAACAAGAGCAATGAAGACTGGCCCAAGTAGTCGGGCTCGTGTCGGTAAAATAAATAAAAACCAAGTTGGAGATGGATGGTGAACGCGTTTACTCGTTGGCAGGAGAGCGTGAAGAAAATATCTACCCGGGGTCTCGGGCTGACAGGCTCAGGAGCATTAACAAACTGGCATGAGCACATGAAGAGCCAGTATTCCGTGTTTGATGACCTGCCGATGTGGGACACGATTGCCTCCTTGCTCAGTGCTTCTGATAATAATAAAAAGACAAATGTGGTGAAAATGAAGAATTAAAGGCAAAGGCCTCCTTGATTCAAAGAATTTAAAAGTAACTTTGGAGAATTCTTTTTATTTTTGCAACGAACTTTGGAGAATTCTAATCCTTGAGATTTTTTTTCTAGCTGTGCTGCTCGCTTAGTAAAATTATAACCATATAAATTCTTACTTACAATTCGTTTGTACTTCCTCAGTCCCAGGACGAGTACTTCATACCGCATTTCCCATCAAGCCCAACAAATTATGTGCTTTTATTTGCCCAATCTCCCTGAATTTCGCATTCTATATTTCAAAATCTTGCGAATGACAGGGCCCCTAGATGACGGTGGTGCTTCTCACTCGGTATCCGGGGTTTAAACAAATCGAATCAGCGTGCATCACTAGGCCAGATCGGGCAACTGCACCGCACAGAATGCAAGAGATACTACTTGCACTACCAAACACTTGTTCCTTTCATCGTGATAAAAATTATATTAGTCATATGATAAATTCAGTGACATGTCGAGTACGTACAATAGTACAATAATCACTCACTGCTAGCACTGCTACTACTACTTCTATCTAAAAACAACAGCTCGATAATACATAAACCATCTTTTATTTCAAACGAAATAAGAAAAAAAAGAAAGAATAGGCAGCATAGCAAGATCGATCGACAAAAATGGAACAATGTACTGTATTGTTCAAGAAATGCTTCCTCCCGAAGCCCACTGCCACCTCCACTAATTATAGTACTCATTCATTCGTGCTACCGCCAGGAAATGCCATCATACTACCGCGAGGAGGCCCATCAACGCGAGCACAAGGAGTGCCGGCGCCGACACGCCGGCCGCGGCCGACGGGGACTTGCCGGCAGAAGGCGCCGTGGTCGCTGCCGCGCCGCCGTCGCTACCAGACGGGCCACCGGCCATGGGGGCGGGCGCCGGCGCCGGCGAGGTCGCGGAAGCTGCTTTGCCAGAGATGACGAGCTTGGACTTGGAGGCGAGGTTGCCGGCGGCGAAATCGTGCTTGTCGGGGGCCCCGGCGGTGACGGAGGTGCCGACCTGCCATATATGGTTCACTGCCTTCATCCCGCTGTGCAGCTGCAGCTTGCCGTAGAGCCGGATCTTGCCGCCGCTGCCGGAGTCGGCGGCGAGGTCGGTGGCCGGGAACGCGATGGGCGTGGACGCCTTGCCGAGCGGCACGTAGCCGGTGATGTTGTACGTCCTGACGGTGGGGGCGGCGGCGCCGGAGCCCTTGAGCGCCACGAGCGCCTGCGCGCCCGCCATGCCCTCGCCGGTCGGGTTCAGCGCCCAGGCCACCCACCCGTTGGCCCCCGCCGGCGCCGCCACGAACGCCAGCGAGAGGGACGACTTGGCCTCGTCGTAGGTCCAGTGCAGCGCGGCGCCTAGCTGCGGGAGGTCCTCGCACTTGGCGTACGTCTTCCCCGCCGGGAACTTCTCGGACGCGCAGGCGCTGGCGCCGGCGGCGGACGCCGCGCGCGTGGACGCAACCAGGAGGAGCAGGAGCAGCGCGATGTGGCGCGGCATCGTGGAGGCCATCTGCAGCTAGATTCGGAGCGTCAGTGGTGAGTGAGGCCTTGGTGCTTGGAGTGTCAGTGAGGGGTGAGGACGGGGGGAGAGTGAGGTTTTATAACTGTAGAGGTGGCGCTAAGCGCAATTTTTCAAGATTTTAGGTGGGTTTGTGGCTAAATGTGGGTTTTCTCCATGCTAAAACTCTTGATTTAGTTAGGTGTAATGACTAATGAAACCTTTGTAGGTCAGTGTAATGACATTTCGGCGATAAAAAATGGGTTGAAATGAGTTGTGACTCCTGTGAGTTTGGTGTGCGTGTGCTGGCCACGGGCGTGTCTGGAGTTTCAAACATAAGAGCATCTACAGCCGGACTTAGTAAATATGTCCTCCCAAACGTTCGTGGACGCGTCCAGTTAGTGACCAGACGTGTTCTCTATTTATCCATTCGAGCAACCACACTTCTCATTTTTTTCCTCATATATCCAATCACTTGCACGTGATTGATGAAGAAAGAAAAAGAAAGAAAAAATGTATAAAGAAAAAAAAAAGTGGTCCAAGGTTGGGTCGCGTCCTGCGTGGCGGACTGACCGGGGCGCCCGGACGTGTCCACGAGCCCTCATATCCTCCATATATTTAAGATGGATATGAGGGTTCGCGGACAGCCCGAACGTATAAAAATGATATGATGGGTCCGATTGAATCATTTTTTCCTTCTTTTTCATGTCCGATCATTGATCGGACGCGTCCGCGGACATACGAAAGGTGGTTTGAGACTTCCGGTTGTAAATGCTTAATCCATCAAAGATGGCGAGTGTATGCATGTGGGTTTCTGGGCACAGGCCATGCCCGGTGAACTTGTACAGCTGGATGAAGATAATAGTTTTATTACGCATGTTCTGTACATTGTGCGACCGATAACTCGCACTGAATTCGCGGCAAAGGGGGGAGACCATTGAAGCTGGGCAAGACGATGCCTCGGTGCAGAAGGTGCCACACGGACGCGGCCACGATATTATTCCCGTTGTGCCAAGCGAGGAAGGAGGCAACGCAGAAGAGGCGCGATTCCGGCGCGGTCGACGGCACGCCGGGCTCCAAGCAAGGAAACCATGCACGTGACAGCGCTCGGAGCCGGGCCAGTCACACCGCTACACCGCACCACCATATAGCTACCTAAAAGAAAGAAGATAACCAATCAATGGTCACTGATAGTATCTCCATATGGGTGCTGACCGAACTTCCCAAGAAACGCAGACAATCCCAAAGAGGCCGGGCTCATTTCATTGCAACTTTGCGTTGCATGTGGGCTGATTAATTTTCCTCTTTCACGGGTCACGGTGCGTTCAATGCGTGTGAACTTTTCTCCGGCGTGTACCCAACGCCCAGCGGCAGGGAAAGAGCTACTGTTCCACGCTCATGGACCGGCCGGTCGATTGAATGCCTCGTGCATGTTACGTTCCCGTGCCCTAGTGACCGTGCCCACAAGGGACGGCGATAATAAAAAGAAACAGTAAGCCTAGCATGCAGAGGTTAGCTTAGAAAACACTTCTAAAAAGATGCAAGGTTACCAGAGTTGGTGCTACTGCTCGGGCGATATGAAGTTATCATCGTTGACGGAACTGAGGTCTGGTCACCATCATGTGGATATCTTTTTCTTGGCGGGGGCGATCATGTGGATATCATATGGTATCTCGCATTTATCTCGGCGTTCCAGGGGCAGCGGCCGGCACATGGATGCGTGCATGCTCAGCGCTGCGCCTGTACGCGCATTTGGACTTTGAAGGTTGAAGGTTGACCCGTCGATCACCATGCGCAGAGCAGAGGGATGGTGATGACGAATGCTGTGACAGTTAGATGATTCATAGCACTCCTAATTACGACGATGACGAACGCTGTGACAGCTTACAACTCCATGTGATGCATGCAATTAAACGATCCACATGCGCGCGGAACCGCACGCTACAGAGTGGGGTGGATTCTACGTTGTTTCCGACGAATCGCTTCTGATTAGAATCGGTCAGCACGCAGGGATTGAAATCTGACCGTGTGCGTTTAAATGTTTATTAAGTATATCTTTAACAGCAGAATCACGCGATCAAGTAACAGAATGGAGTAACGTGGGGCTGCACACGAGATTGACTGATTGATTGTGTAGAATGTGAGGGCAATTAGTTATTGGTAATCTGACGTCAACAGAATCGGCACAGCTACCTCTACGGAATGAAGGTATGATCATCTCACATCCAAAAATTACGGAGCCATTTCAAACAGCTTGCCGTCCTTTCTCCAATAGATCTATCTACCGACACTGTCGCCGCATTCATGTGCAAGCAGCAGCAGCTCTTAACGCCCATGCTGCTCTGCCTCTCTCTATGTCTTGACCTGTGATCGAATCAATTAGGTCACCGTACCCTGCACAAATTGCAACGGCTGGAAATTTCAAACGCAGGCAAATAAACCAACTCCCTTTAGTGCTGCTACTACTACTAGCACTGCACAACTGGGTTCCATCTAGGGAGTAATCAATTGGAGATGATCACTCCACTCCCGTGATGTGCTCATGACACCTCTCGACAAGCTGCCAAATGGTCACCTGGTAGATGGATAGATTAGATTAGTTGGATACACAAAACTTCACGCGACGCCATCGAGAACTGGAAAGGGAAGGCGACAGGCAGGCCGCATTTGGTTAAGATAAACCACACCGGCGGAAGAAACTGCCAGAAACAAACACCATCAGCCAACACTCGTCGTTTACACAGTTTTTTTTTTTTGGAAAACGGAAACGCAGAAAAGATGGGGGATCACCGCAAAGGCGCACTCATCTCACAGAAGCAAACTCAATCGGTCTATGATTATGGTGTGTGGACCCTTTCTGGCCATGGCCGTGCCGGCCCGGCCACGCTTTATTCGATGTTTCCACGCTTTTTACAGGGTGTGTGTGGAACGAAGCCACCTCAGCTGGAGCTTTGATACGTGTAGATTAGGTAACGGCGCAGATGTGTGTGCATTATTTCTTCAATGATTTGGGAGTGAGCTTGGGGTTCTTGCGGCTTTGAAGTTTGAACTGAATCTACTGGCAATCTTTTCCCCTGAAAAAAATGGTAGCACTAGATGAGAAGTTACTTGACGGAGGATCAGTTCAGGTACGGTACAAGCCAATCTTTATCAGAGGCGAGCGCTCCGGTCCTGTTGGGCTGTTTGATTTCACATTAGCGGAAGACTGAAGTACTGCACGTTCACATGCCTTCAATCGCGCAGTATGGCACTGGGCAACTGGCAAACAACTCAAAACTTTCAGATCATTTTCATGCGGAGTCTCCTCGTCTAGAAATACTTGAAAAGCTTATAGTCAAACTTAACACGTACTCATATCATTTCTTGAGGATTTGCAAACTTACTTTTCTGAAATGTCCTTTATCAAAGAAAAAGAAAACATCCTATAGGAGGCGTGCTGATGTTTTTTTTAAGCACGAGGGGCGCTGAAGTTTGGTATCCGCCCTGACTCCTGCATGAACGGAGAAGACCGCAAAAGAAAACAGCAACAGGCCAAGAGAACAATGGTAATGGGCCTACTCCATTTGCCGGCAAGACGCCGCCCGCGTTGGATTTGGCCCAAATATCTACTTCAGCTGACCATGGTCCAAGGAACGTTCTGTCAAGCCAAACCTGAAGAAAGAAAAGACCAGTGGCTGCAAGAGAAACTGAAAAGTTTTTCTTTTTAAAGAAAACTTCGCCAGGCTACAAAAGATCATCGAGTAGTTCCTAAGCCAAATGTGGTCATAATTATTTCTGCTAAGCTAAGTTCCCATCGGTTTTGTCTCTGCTGCGGCGCCGGCCGAATTAATATTTAGTACGAATCCGTGACCATTCGTACACATAGCAATCTCTTGATGTGTTCGGCGTGATTAGGCTGACTTTGACCAACCAGTGAGAGAATGCAAACGTCAACCGTCAGTGGACAAGATCTCATTAACACCGACGTTCAGGCTTGACTCGCACACTGTGGAGCTGTGACCCCGTGTTCCAAGTATAACTACTCGCACTTCACACGCGTTCGTGGAAATGGAATACCGCATACCGGAGCTCATAAATTTGGCGGGAGAAGCTTTGATCGGGTCAGATCAGTTGGCCGTTGTAAACTTTTCTTGGATTGCCCGAATATTTCCACAATTGTAGACTTCTTTGGTTTATAAGTGTGACCAAATCGGGCAGAGTACGGTCGCAGCTACGGCAAGGAAATCCATGCACGACAGGAACGTACGCCGGACGACCGCCTCAAACATCCGGACGGACAGTCCGGTCACTGATCAATCGTAAAAATGTAATTTAGACAAACGTCCCAAACGACTTTAAATGTTCGGGCTGACCGACACCCTCATATCTAGCATAAATATAGGCCGGATATGGGGCATTGAGACGCGTCTACCCGACAGGCCTACCCCGCCACAAATTGCATCAAATCCATCCCTCCACCCATTTGCTCTCTTCTCTTCTTCCTCCTCGCCGATGTCCGTTTCGCTGCTCCTTCGCCGTGCACGCTCCGCACCTGTTCCGAGCGTCTGCGTCGACAGCACCGGCACAACGCACCTCTCTCCTGTCCTCGCAGTCGAGGACGTCGTCGCCAATCCGGACGCCACCATGATACGTCCGGCAACTCTTGGGCTGCCCCTTGCATTCTATGTGTTCAGCACATTGTCTGACCCGTTTTCTTGCCATTTTTAGGGGAAAACGATGAATTTCGATGCTTCGTCGGACGAGGAGTATGAACCGACAAAGCTTGATCAAATGATTTAAGACGAGTTCTTCGATTCGTCGGATCCGGACGAAGAAGTGGACATGATCATGCTCATGAACATGCAAGAGGAAATGTACTGGTAGGTGGAGCATATTCCAAACTTTAAGGGCTCAATCAAAGAAAGAAGAGTGATCAACCGGGATAGGGTCTTCGGAGCACGACTACTGCAGGAGGACTACTTTGCTCCGAACCCAACTTTTTCCGAATGATCCATGGTTTCGTCGTCGTTTTCGCATGCGAAAACCATCATTTTTGCGCATTGTGAAGGAAGTGGAGGCTTACAATGACTACTTCAAGCTCATAATGGATTGATGCGGCCAACTTTCTTTCTGTGCTAAGCAGAAATGCACACATACTCTAAGGATGCTTGCACTTGGTACTGCCGCAAATGTCGTTGGTGAGATGGTCCGGATGGGGGAGAGCACATGCCTGAAGACAACTGTCAAGTTTGCCCGCGCCGCCGTGCAGGTATTTAGAGCGGAGTATCTGAGAGAACCAGATGTGTAGGCCATATAAATGTTGTTGGCTATTGAAGAGGCCAGAGGGTTTTCAGAAATGCTCGGATCAATTGATCGTATGCATTGGCAATGGAAGAATTGCCCCAAAGATTTCCGAGGAATGTATCAAGGTCACGCCAAAAAGGCCTCCATCATACTTGTCGGGGGGATGACCCCCGGCTAGGCTCAAGGAGACGACTCAACATTTCAAAACATTTGGGCGGCCAACGCCCCCGGGTCCGGCTGCTCCGGCTGGCTCCTCGCTCCGGCTGTCTCCCCGGTCTGGCTGGCTCCCCGATCCGGCTGGCTCCCAGGTTGGCCGGCTCCTCGGTCTGCAGGCTCCCCGGTCTCGCTGGCTCCCAGGTTGGCCGCCTCCCTAGTCCGGCTGACTCCCGGGTTGGCCGGCTCCCCGGTCCGGCTGGCTCCTAGGTTGGCCGGCTCCCAGGTTGGATGGCTCCCCGGTCCGGCTGACTCCCAGGTTGGCTGGCTCCCTGGTCCGGCTGCTCCAGCTGGCTCCCCGTCTAGCTCCCCGTCCGGCTCCTCCAACAGGCCAGCTACGCAAAGTCAACCGCAGCGTCCCGTCGGACACGACATGAAGACACTATAGCCTGTGTCATACGTCCAACACCATTGACCAATAGTGACGCACTGTAGCCTGCGTCATGCGTCACCTCGCATGTCATCTCCAATAGTTTATAGTTGACCATGTGGGCCATGCCTTGTCCCCTGGGCCTCCTTTTATAAGAGGCATCAGGGGAGCTCACTTGGCCAAGAAGGCTATGGCTTGGTGGCCAAGGCTCTCACTTGGCCACCTAGACATGCTCACTACAAATAGCATCCACGCACACACATAAGGGCCATGGCCTGGCTAGCTCACACATGCCCATCTCACTCTCACATTCTCTCACACTCACACACATACAAGGGAAGGGAAAGAGGCTAGCCAGCTCCCTCTTCCTCCTCACATACAGCTCTAGGAGCAACTCTGTACTGCGACCAGATACATTGTATATACATCAGACATGCAAGATTAGGTGTATTATCTCTTCGCGAGAGCCCCGAACCTGGGTAAACCACCGCGTGCTATTACCATATCCTGTCCCGGATCTCCATGACAACCTTGCTCTCAACTCGATAAGCCACCCCCTGGCATCTGTTGTGAGAAAACGATGACAATACTGAAACCAGTAGCATCACGTAACTTATGGATTTGGCATGCTTTCTTTGGAATGTCGGGTCCTCACAACGACATCAGCATGCTTCAATGGTCTCTGGTGTTCAGGAGGCATTGTAATGGGCAATCGCCGCCGTGCAACTACACTATCAATGACTGTGACTACAACATGTGATACTATCTTACCGATGGCATCTATCCTCAGTAGGCGGCATTTGTGAAGATCATATCCGAACCACACGACAACAAACAAAAGAACTTCTAAACAATGCAGGAAGCAGCTAGGAAGGATGTGGAGAGGGCATTCAGAGTGCTTCAAGCTTGTTGGGAATTGTTCGTTGAGCTGTAATGATGTGTGATTTAGAAACTTTGTGGCAGTTGATGACATGTTCTATTATTTTGTACAAATGATTGTCGAGGATGTAGATGATGGTTTATATGGGGCACGCCCGTGTGCGTCGATCTTTCATGAATTGAAGGGGGATTTCATGAGAAACACGAGGAACATGAAGACCACGAGAGGAAATCATGAACTTAAGGACAATCTTCAATTACACATCCACTACAATCACACGAGTACACGAGACACAAGATCCACGATCAACAAAAGGATACATGTAACGATAGTCT
>CBMN010266401.1:0-13996 GCA_000582825.1 Hordeum pubiflorum | reverse complement strand
GTACATATATTTGGGCCACATGAAGGTGGGGGTGGTTTTCCGACCCTCCCTCACGCGCTTTTCGATGATGCGTCCATCCGTGGGGCCCGTGCGGTCTAGGGCTTTGACCGGCCTCGAGAGGGGGTTGAGCATGGTGAATTCCTCTTGGTTTGTGTTAGGGTAGGTCATGGTGACATGCCAGACCCAGTTTGAGCACATGCCTTCACAAGATTCCCTCACGTCGGCTCGAAATGCGGGACTAGTTCTAGTTGGCTTCTAAAAAAAATTGAGGTTAGGCTTCTAGAATAAGCTGGATAGGGGGGGCAGCTTATTCTAAAAGCCCCCAAAAGAACTGGCCCTAAGTCTTGAAACTTTCTGCCGGATAGTCCGTAGGTCATAGGGATTTTCTCATGGTCCTGTAACAACTTTTAACACACACAAATAGGATAGTCCAGATGGAATCACCCCTTTTGAAGAAAAGCTAGGGGATGGACGTTTCCGGGCTTACCGAACAAGGGATCAATAATAAGGGTCGAAACAACTTATCCCTTTGCATGTGATCCTAATATGGGTACACTAGGGGTGTGGGCTGTGAAGAGTAGAAGGCAATACCCCACAACTTTAAAGGGGCAATATGGTGGTAATTAATTAGAGAGAGATTGCGAAATTGGGGCATCGAAAGGGCGAAGAAAACTAGCCTAGACAGAATGGGTGAGAAAAAGGGGAAAGAAATGAAATACAACAAGTAAATATAAATGCAATGCAAAACATTAATAATCATTTTTTGCAGTAAAAAATATGTTTGCCAAAAATTGGCCACGTCTAAGCCGAGTGCCTTTTATCGGGTACTTGGCTTACATATCGTGTAACTCAACAAATAAAAGAATACCCATAAAGTAAGCCGAGAACCTTATTTATACACTTGGCTTATTGGATGCTCCGTCACGGGTCTGTCAACCAGCTCTGTGATCGCCACGTGGCCAGGAAAGTTGCAGAGGCGTTATGTAAGCCGAGAGCTTTTCGATCTATATGCCGAGTGCTTTATATAAGCCGAGAACCATTTTTGTCCATCACTCGGCCTATCGGACATTAAGCCGAGTACTGCTTCGTTGCCGTGCGTCCTGGTACAGTTACTCGGCTTATGTGGTAGTAAGCCGAATACCCGTCTTTTTACACTCCGCTTACATGCAGATACACGGCAACGTGTGATTTTTCTGTAGTGTTGTAAGTTGCCACTGGTTTATGTACAATGTCTGCCCTGAATTGTATCTTTGCAATCTGACCAGTATATTTTCTGCTGACCATGGTTGAGCAGACAATAATATCCTGGGATTTTGGTTTCATCTCAGTCTGTACTACCCTGGGATTTTGGTTTATATATGTATCTACAACATTATACCTGATCATGGCAAGATCCATCGATTTCGCAATTTTCTGCAACCAATTCACAGCCACCGAATCAAACAAGATCAAATTCATATTCAATATTCAATATCATACCTCCATGAACTACATCAGAATAGGGGAAAACCATGTACATAGTAGCAACAACCAAAACAAACTAGGCTTGGACGTCGGGAACTGCACCCAGCACTCGCAGCCACATAGCTAGCACACGAGCTTACACAATCAGGTATATCACAATGCCAAAGCAAAGTGCCACAACGGTTTATACATGCTCCAAGAGAAGCGAGCACATGAGCTACTACCTACAGATGTACTGCATCAACAACATTGTCTGATACTCTGCTTCACTTACAACACCATTGCACATTCAGTTAGATACAGGGTCTTGCAACATTCAGTCGAGCAAGCAGCGCCTAGGCTACAAGTTGCCATCACATCAAGCAGCGCCGAGGCCGCTGGGTCGCCGTTGCGTGGGCAGCGCTGAAGCAGTCTGGTCGTCCTCGGATCAGAACAGCGCCGAGGCCGCCGGGTCGTCCTCGCATCGGGGTAGCGCCGAGGCCGCGGGGTCGCCATCGGGACCAGTAGCGCCGCGGCCACAGGGTCGCCGGCGCGTAGGGCAACACCGAGGCTTCCAGGTCGTCGTCGCGTCAAGCAGGGCCGAGGGCGCAGCGGGGCCGCCGGGTTGATGTCGCGTGGGGACGGGCCCGATCGCGTGATGGAGTAGACGGCAGCCGGGACGCCGTCGCGTGGTGGAGCGGACGGAAGCCGGGACGCCGTCGCGTGGTGCAGCAGACGGTGGGGGGTTTGGTGTGGGAGGGATTCAAGGATTAGAAACCTAGATAGAGAATAGAAAGAGGGGGGTTATCTGCTAATAGGCGTTTAAGTGGATGGTTACAACCCCACCTCCAATCTGTGTCGTTTATTCTCGATCTGATGGCCCATGATGGTACAACTAGTGAAATTAAGAAACATTCTGCAGGTTTGGATAAAATAGATGTATTTTGTGGAGAAAACAACTGGGTGGTGTTTCTAGACGAGAAAAAGATGACTGATTTGGTATCTTTATTAGTACGTCTTACGGTTGATGAGGACCATCATAGTTCCCGTCCCTGTCGCCATCTCGCCATCCTCTTTAATCCTTAGTTTGATCTTGATAACCTACTGATCGGGTTCCGCCCAAATATAAATTGTGGGATGGTTGGGATGAGCACTTGCCTCGTTCCTGATCGCAGCAGCTGCAGTCTTGCTTTCTGAAGGTGTCACATTTCCGTTATCAAGCCATACCCTTGCTTTCTTGAGACATGGGAGATGCTCAATGCCTAAACAGAAGCCATTAGTTTTTGTCAACAACAGAAGGCATGGAACATTAAGCTTCTCAAGCTTGGGAATCCAATGCACCTTTCACGAACATGATGTATGCCTCACGATCACCCCTTATAATGAACTCCTTCAAACTTGGGAATCCAATGCCTTGGACTGTAATTAACCTATATTTTGGTCCAGTCTCTAACCACAGTTCCAGGAAAAGTAAGGTTGGGAGCTCCCCAAGATTGAGCAAAACCTCCTCAGTTATTTCAGCTAGGTAAGCAAGGCTGGCGAGTGTTGGTGAAATCCGCTTTGGAACGTTCGTGAAATGGTAGTTGTTGTACATAGTAAATCCTTGAAGTGAAGATGGCACAGGGAACCAAGAATCTAAAAAATCGAGGGAAATATTTTCACTCGAGATCTCTAATGACTAGAGCTTGCAGCTGCCAAGCTTCCATAGTGAAGAAAGTAGCATCTCTTCATGCCTCTTGTACTCGTCAGATCCTCCACTATCAAAATATACATTGAGTGTATCCAAACTTGTCAGGTTGCCGAGATCCTCCACTGCATCAGCTGCACTCTGGCCAAAGCCAGAGATCACTCGTACGTTGCTCATATCCCCAATCCCGTTTGGTATCTTTGTTTGATATGCACCGAGTAGATGCTTTAGTTTAGTCCGTTGAACAAATCCAGTTGGCAGCTCTTTTACACCTGTTCCCATAATATCTAGGGTCTGTAGGTCACTTAGCATCACCACTTGTGATGGCATCACCACTTGTGATGGTAGCTTTGGTATGCTCATGCCCCTAAGTCGGAGGTACTTTAGTTGGAATAATTTGTCAATACCCTTCATAGTCCTCTAAACCCTCACAATCTTCAAAATCCAATACACGTAAAGCTTCAAATTGAACAAGACTAGGCAATGTTTGATGCAACATGATGATGTTACTGTTAGAGATCAAACATGGCTTAGATCTTCATTTGACAATGCGGATGTAAGTTCCTGGTCAATGTGCTAGATTGCTAGCCTCCGAATAAAGCCCGGACAATTTGCCAAATTCGTTCGGCCTCCGCCTACCACAGTGGTGAAATTATCTTCTATCGATTTTGAAATAAATATTTCAAGCATCATGTCATGGACCTGACAAGCTTGAACCTTACCATCGTAGGACATGCCCACTGGTTGTACCATGCTTTTGTTGATAAGATCATAGAAGTTGTTCTCAGCAACCTCTTGCTTGCCCTGTCCACGCTCTTCGGAGATAAAACCTTCTGCTATCCACTGCCTCACGAGCATCTCTCTATCAATCACATAATCCTTGGGGAATACACTTAAAAACAATAAACATGTCTTGAGATTAGGTGGAAGATCATTAATTGTCGCTAAGGGAGATTATGTTACTGATTGCCCCTGGACTTTGGTCTTTTTCTAGTGAAGAAGCAATTGATCTTTTAATCTTCTCCCACTCTTCCTTGACAGTAGGTCTATTTGCCAACAAACTAGATATACTAATAATTGCCCGTGGCAGTCCTCCACATTTTTTCAGGATTTTATTTGAAACTTCTTTCAGCATATCAGGGCAGTCATTGGAGCCAAAAGTTCTGTTGAGAAACAAACTTTTAGAGTCAACATCACTTAGGGCATCCATTTCATACACACGGTCATCACCACCAGGACAACATGATCTTGCCACATCAATAATGCGTGTAGTAGTTATAATTCTGCTAGAACAATTATTCTCTGGAAAAGCACACTTGATAGTGTTCCATGCTTGGGTAGACCATATATCATCAACTATGATGAGATACCTAATAAACAGTATTAGATTATGACAATTTTGAAAAGGAATTCTACTAGAAAACATAAACATGCCGTGAAATTCCAACGAGTCAAATGCCTCATGTTTTCAATGGAGTAGTTAACAAGTGGAACACACTTTGCTTATGTTTCCATCTATAGTTTATCATATATATGCATCACGCCACTTCAATACAATTGTAACTATAGGGGGAACACAAGTCTAGTACCCATTCACAAAAACAATGTTTATATGATATATTTTTATGTGTAAACATTGTTTCCCAATGCTTATTTAAGTATATATGGAATATATTTTAATACGAGTGATAAGGATGAATTGCGCAAGCATCAATTGTGCTATGTTTTTCTTCACATGAAAAATATAATAGTACATGCAATAGTAATCAATAACTTCCAAAAATGTGAAAATATTTAAAAGGAATGCTCTGGAAAAATAACAACACCAGTTAAAATTACCTCTGATCTTGTAGTAGTTCTCTTATTTTCAAAATGGATGTCATCTCATCCCAAATGTCGATATCTTTTGTGAATCCATCAGGAGGAGACACTTTGTAGATCACAACTTTGATAATTTTCTTTATAATTGGCTTTTCCAAGACCGGTATGAAACCCCGACAATCAAAATGTTCTTGAATCTTTTGATAGACCTCGTTCACCAGCGTTGTCTTTCCTAATCCACCAAATCCAACAATAGACATCACAATGTGATGCTTCTTTCCTTCTTCCAGCATCCACTCGGCATGATCATCTCTTGGATCGCCAACACCCACAAGATGTGCCTCCTCAGCAAACATAGCACACAACTGAGTATCTATTGTTTCATGGCCAACGATGATACAAGGAGTCTCACTCAGCCTATAACTCTCCTTGAGCTACTTCACATGCTTGATGTAGGCCTTCAACTCGTTGATCTGGTCGGCAATCCCGTAGCAAGAATCGAGCTTCTTGAGGACGCGAGAAGTGTTGCGAAGAAACTCCTTGAAGCCACCATGATGCCCTTTGTTGCCGAGGCAGCACATGAACTTGTTGACGCAATCCTCCGTGACATAGGTCAGCTCTCTCAGCAACAATATCCACGCCTTCTCCTGGATGCCCGGGTCTTCCCGCATCATGTATTCTTGGAGCACGGCGTGCATGTTGGTCAACTCAGACTAAAGGGACAGGATGTCACAGTGGACGCCTCTCATGCGGCCGTACTTGTTGGCAAGTAGGTCCGCAAACTTCCCTAGCAGGGGACCCATCACGCCGTGCACGGCGCTCACCACGGCTTCCATGGATGTGTTCTATTGCTCATCTCTGCTCTGCTTTTCTGGTTGTTGTTTGTGTGCTGGGATGGGACTGTGATTTGAGAGAAGTGAGCGAAGAGGAGTAAAGGACCAAGCATGTTTTGAGGAAACTAGCAAGGGATGGAATTTCAAATTCTAGAGTTGAAGGTTTGTACGGGGCACACATCCACCCCTCATTTGCTTTTAGATCCATGCAGTTTGGACTCACATGCATGTGGTATTCCATCTATTTTCTTTGCATGTCACCCATATAGAAATCTTAAGTCACCTTAGAGGGTCCCACACCCATTTTGGCAGGGAGAAGGAAACAAAGTGCATGCATGGCTCTACCATTCTACATCCTCCCTTCCATAGAAAAACTAGCATTATATTTGTTAGTGATTTTTTAGATGCTTCACATCTTATAATCCAAAATTCTTGTTTTCAATTTTTTTTTGAAATCCTAAGGACAAGGACTTTCAAACAAGACTAATATTGGATATATTTTCAACTAATTTATTTTTTGTGGTTTCATTTCCAATATATTCTAATTTCTATCTCACTATCAGATCATATATTTCAATAACACAGCTAAATATCCATATTTATCAATATCACAAATTACAAATTTCAATATCACAAATGATCAAAACAGAGTTTTTTTACATATCAGTATCACAAATCACCATTTCCAATCTCACGGATCACAAATTTCAATATCGCAAATTACAACTTCAATACCGCAGATCACAATTTTCAATGTCACAAGTCATTGTTGCAGTATCACAAATTACAATTTCATTACCACATACAACAAATTTCAATATCACAATCCACACATTTCAATATCATAAATCACAATTTTCAATATCACAAATCAGTATCGTTGCTCCAAATTTTCAATATCACACTCCACGGTTTCAGTAGCACAAATTGCAACTTCAATACCATAGATCGCAATTTTCAATATCACAAATTATAAAAACAGATATTTTCTCAATATCAATAA
The DNA here is from genome assembly GCA_000582825.1 of Hordeum pubiflorum. Lineage (NCBI taxonomy): Eukaryota > Viridiplantae > Streptophyta > Magnoliopsida > Poales > Poaceae > Hordeum > Hordeum pubiflorum. Next base: position 7,209 of record CBMN010266401.1, on the reverse strand, counting down.
CACAAACTACAATATCAATGTTGATCACATTACCAATATCAATATCACAAATTGATATCAATATCACAATATCAACAATTTCAATTTCAGTTTCCCAACATTTCACAATATTTCGCATATTTCAGTTTTAGTAACAATAATAACAACATGTCGCTGAAATTTTAATTTCAATTTAAGTAAAATTTCACATATTTCAGTTTTAGGAAAATTTCAATTTCACAACACATATATTTTCTGAAATAATTGAAATATTTTCTAAAATATATATTTTACTTAACAACAATTTCTATATCTATTTCACAACATAAAAAATATTCTGTTTCACAACAATTTCAGCGATATTTTTCTGAAATACATTTTCAATCATTTCAATTTCAATTTCAACGACATTTTAGCAACAATTTCAATTTTTGTTTCACAACATCTCACATATTTCAATTTCCCAATATCACAACATCTCATACAATCCTAATGATCCATTACTGTAATCCTACTGATTCATTTGAGGAGTTCTAAAGATCGATTCCAGTAATCCTAATGATCCATTTCAGTAATCATAAAGATCCTTGCAAATCAAAAAACATGGACAGGGAGAAGGGGTTTCACCATCACGGGGTGGAGCAGGGCTAGCTTTGCATGGCCTCAACAGCAGGAAGAGCCATTGACGTGGAGGTCGTCTCCTTCCTCGAGGCACGGCCGGTGGCACACCGGAGCACCTTGATAATCCCCAAGTGCAGGGAATTATTGTAGCACTTTTTAATGTGGATGTGGAAGTATTGAGTGTCATACCCCATGGGAGCTAAAGGTAGGTTTCCTATTCTCTGAAGTTATGTATGCCACTTACACAACCATCTATGTACTTTAGTGTTCACTTTACCTAGCATCTCTAACTAGGATAGGTTTCAAATGCGGTAACTAAAGTACTTACAAGATAAAAATAAAATTTAGGGATTGCTATTAATTAATTTGCAATAAGTAAAATAGAGCAAGTGTGTGGTGGTTGTGATGGATGTAGTGGTATCCAATGGGAGCAAGTGTTCTAGGCAATTGGCTATTTTGTAATAAGTGGTTGATTTGCTTATCTTGGGAACAAGTCTAATGGCAACACAAAATATGTGTTTCAATGATCTACCTAGGTGATTCCTATTTCCTACATATATTAATAGAAAACTGTTGGGCCCTGAAGCGCAAGGGGTTGCAATATGCAGTAGGTTTTCCCTTGGTTGAGAACCAAGGTATCAATCCATGGAGTCTTGCTAGCAGCCAATTATCAATACTTGCACACAACTAAGTAATTTCTTCCTAGTCTCTGACTTAGACTAGTGAGATTATCAGTTTCACTAGCTTTGCTAGTTATAAGGATTAATGTATCTTGTGTATATAATTGATGATTGCTTGCAAAAGAAAGTAAATGTTCAGATTGTAAAGGAACAAAGAATAAGTTGGTCGAGGTTGTGATTATGAGGAATAATGGACCGGGATGCATAACTTCACTAGTGGCATCTCTCCAAAGAACATAGCATAGGTGTGGTGAACAAACTATAGTTGCGTACCGATTAAATTGCAGTGTTTATAATGTGAGCATACATGTCATGATTGCATATAGGCATTACGTCCTTGTATCCATAGACCATTATCCAACTGCATCTATAGCTAATACTCCACCCGAGACTGCTATCCAGCATGCATCTCTAAGTATTAAGTAAAAATAGAGCATTGTATTAAGTAAAGTGACATATTGTAGATATTGTATTCTCTTTACCTCTAGTTCATCACCGAGACAACTAGTCAACTACCTTTTTATCCCCATTCACAATAACACAGTGACGGCACCGAAAACTGTCAATAGCCTCTGTAGGGTGGAAAGCGCGACCAGATGTTCCAGAGGGGATCGCACACGGGGAATTTACCCTGGTTCGGGCCCTCATGGTTGAGGTAGTACCCTACTCCTTCTTTGTTTTGATTGATTATGGGAAAACACCTCATGTGAGGGGGTTACAATCTGAGTGGATTGTTGCTACCGAGTCAATGACAATGATGTCAGAAGATCCCGAACACCCCCTGGCCTCACCTTATAAAGGGGGGCGAGGCATAGGCTTACAAGTATTCTTAACCGATCTAGAGCCCCGATTGGTCGAGGGGTTCTTGGCTTGCACGCCAAGATGAAGAACCTTCCAGAAGATGGACCTCTCGCAGGGCGAAGGGCCCATGACGCATCCTGGCTCACCAGGCCCCGAGGCCGGCCCATTGACGGGTCTCCCGGCTAATGGGCCACCCCCGGTATAGTACACCATCACATAGTGCAAGACATTTTCCCTTTCTGCCACTCGGATAGATTACTTGCAAGGTTAAACCCAACTAACATACACAACTCCCTCTTGGAGATCATTCATCTAATCATGGCCTGTGAAAGACTAATACATCGGAGAGAATATATCCCTACAAATCATGCAGCAAAGAACTCAAAAGAATCCAAAAGAAATCCATATATAATCTGATCATAAAGTGACAATTCATCACACCACAACAAACACACCAAGAATTACATCAGATGGATCACAATCATGTAGGGCACCTCATGTAATCTTTGTAATGAAGAACAAGGAAGAGAGGATGCCACATAGCTACTTTTATGGACCCATAGTCCAAGAAGGACTACTCGCACATGCTCATCGGAGCAGCGAGGTTGATGAAGATAGCTTCGATGGCAAATTCCCCCTCTGGCAGAGTACTAGAAAAGGCCGCGTGGGGCCTGGGGCTCTCCGAGGTGCTCCCCTGGCGCATGCTAGCTCTCCTGGCTTGAAACTTTGCAAACATATTTTATTTTATTTTATTGGTCCCCAACAAATATTATTTCTGCAAATTCCAAAAACATGCAGAAAACAGCAACTGGCGCTTGGCACTGGATTAAAAGGTTAGTCCAATAAAATTGTATAAGAAGGTGCAAAGTGATGTAATTATGGTATAAAAGTAACATGAACATAGAAAAATTATACATACATTTGAGACGTATCAATTCCTGTCATTGTCACATAAAGGGTATCTTATCTCACCACGTGGGTGGACAAGGCAATACATTGTAAGATGAACTTTGTGCTTCCCTCAATAAGTGGAGTTGTGTCAATTTCTAGGGAGGGGCCTAAGCTAACATGCTGCAAAATCATTGACTCAGATGCATTTGTGATTGAATTCTTAGCAAGAATCTACAACTACTAAGAATAATTAACTTAAAAACCCAACCATATCCTTATCCTCTCGGGTCTCCTAACTCCCATAAGTTATAACTCCTATATGTCCGGATCGGTATTCTGTCACGCTGGTCTCCTTTCATATAATTATCATTACACATTGATGCACCTTAAGTGTTCCCCCGATGTACATGTGCACTCATACAAAAGACACAAAATATTGCATAGAAACCAACATATAAAAGTTCAACCAATCTTTATACTATTTCACCAATGCCATAGAACAAATTACTACTCAAACATCAATAAAAAGATGCAATAAATCATGGGGAAATAATTCATAGCACAAGACATCAATATTTGCCAATGGATTATAGATTTTTATGGATGGAGAAGCCTCTGATCAAAGGAAGAAGATGGCAGTGGAGATGGCGGTGAAGTCGTTGGAGGCGATGGCGGTGATGACGGTTCCCCCGGTGGCGTTCAAACACCGCCGGAAGGGAGGGGGATAGAGACCCCTCCTTTTCCTTCTTCATTAACCTTCCCCCTATGTGGGAGAAGGGTTTCACCTCTAGTTTTTGGCGGCCATGGTTGTGGAGGATGAGAGCCTCCCCCGAGGTTGGATCTGACTTTCGGAGGAGCTCTTTCGGGATCCTGAAATCTGAGTCCCATCACCGTTTTATCTTTTCCCAGAGATCCGTAACTTGAAGAAATCTGATTTTTTTAGGGTTCGAAAACTTTGGGGACAATCTTTTGGTGCAAAAGTAGGGCACTAGAACCTTCTTGGAATGCACAAGCACCCACCACAGACGCCCTATGGGTTTAGGCGCCTACATTGGGCGCCTGGGCCCCCTAAGATAGGTTCAACTTAATCTACCAATTAATACTCTTAGTTATCAAAATATAACTACATAGATAATTAAAGATCTTGGACTATCATAGTATTGTGTATATTTGGACAGATTAAGGCCAAGCATGCTTTCACTCTCAACAAATTTAAGTGAAGCACTAGAAAGTAATTAATAATTCATCCATAAGTTTACTCTAAGGATATAAGTGAAGCACAAGAGTAAATGATCAAGCCATGCAAAATTTTCTCTCTTCTCCTAGGTGACTTTTGGGTGTGAAGATTATATTTATTCAAGAAGGAAAAATAAATTTGAAGCCCCAAGAAACCACACATGAAGCATGAAAGGATAAAAGGGTTTGACGTGGATATACTGATATGATGTTGAAGAAAGGGGATGCCAAGACATCCCCTAGCTTTGCCTTTTGAGACTTCTTTCAAACAAATTGAGGGTGCCTTGGGCATCCTAAGGCTTGGATCTCTTGCTCTCCTAGGCGGTCCTTGATAGCTATAGCTCCCCTAAATTGAAAAACTTTCATCCAAACAAAAACTTAAATGGAACCTTGAGTTGGTTAGTCTATAAATAATTACTAATGAATCTACTTGTTGTTTATAAATCATAGCAACATGATATAATAGTGGCTACAGTAAGGAACAAAGTTATAGGTTCTCTTGATAAAGGAGAAACCAAAAACTATGCACACATATTGCTATAAGACAAGTTGCACAAGATCTGTCAAAAATACTTTTGTTAATCACAAAATTATGAAAAAATTAGCATAAATATTAGACATGCGTGGTTCTGTTATGTTAATTTTTTAAGATTTATCACGCTCCAGTAAAGCTACAGAATGTTTTCAATAACAGCAAAACTGCAGTTTCAGAACAACACACCAACCATAATTATATTATCAAAGCTAAGGGCAATTCTTGGTTCTTTCTTTTTCAACCTTCTCCTAAGTGCGATGATAATGGGAAATATATTGGCCTATCCAAGTGTTGCATGTATGTTTGTGCTCTCACAAGATAAATAATAATTCCATTGATCCAACACGAAACAAAGAAAGAAAAAATGAAAGATGCAAAAAGCACAAGAAGCAAAAAGATGCAAACAAAGATAAATTTTTTGGCATTTTCATTTTCTAAATCAAGAAGCAAATAAGAAGCATAACATCAAAAAATAAGCAAATCAAAAAGGCAAAGAAGAAACAAAAATAACCAAAGAAAGAAGCAAAAAGAACAAGGGAAAATCTTTTTATTGTTTTCATAATTTAGGAGAAGCAAAAAGTAGCAAACAAAACCAAGGAAAAATAACAAGAAAATATTTTTGTGATTTTCTTATACTTTAAAAAGAGCAAACAAAACCCAAGAAATAAGTCAAAGAAAATATTTTTGTTGTTATTCTGTTTTTTCAAAGGAAAAGAGGCCAATGGATAATCCAAGAAAATATTTGTTTCTTTCTCGAACAAAAACCAAATAAGAACAAAATGAAGAAGCAATAAAATATTTGTCATTTCTGACAACAAGAAGCAAATGAAGAAATAATAAAATGTTTTTGGGTTTTTCGTGAATGGACATAAGAAGCAAACAAGAAGCAAATAAAATCCAAATAAGAAACAAGTAAAGAAGGAAATAAAAATCAAAAGAAAAGGAAAAGAAAACTAAAATGAAGATCCAAATAAAAACAAATGGAATATCAATAGAAGAGAATGCAAATCCAATATCATCTTGTTCAATAGATATAAGTGAAGCGCAAAGAGCAATAATTTTAGCTTTACTCTCTAAATGGTATAACTGAAGTTCATAGAATAAATACTTGTACCACCAAAACCATCCGCTAAATAGCATCATGTATAAAAAGGACTCTGCAACAAATTACACATAACATGAAGATAAACAAAAGGGTTAAAGAAAGTCATACTGAATAATTGAGGAAGAGTGGGGATGCTTGGCACCCCCAAGCTTAAACCCTGACATCTCCTTGCAAAATTGCATGGATGTGGGGGCATCCCCAACTTAAGTTCTTGCTGGTCCTCCACTTCCTCTTATCATCATGGCTCCCAAAAATCTAAAAAGCTTTATCAACACAAACTTAGACAGGCTTATGAATAGGTTAGTCCTTAAAACAATAATTATTTATGCATGTATGTGATGTCAAAACTCATGGAAAAATTACTAATTAATAGCTGTAGTGAATAGTTATATAATTGAACTCCTATCATTCGATAAGAATCCAAATACGAAGCATCTAAAGCATGAAATCTAGCAAACAGCAATTCCGTCTTAACAATACAACCAGTAAACAATATTTTTTACCAGGGACTTATCCGAGTCAAACAATTCTATTTTTTTTGCACTAATAGATAACCTGTAATAGAATACCGTGTAAAATTTTCATGAATTTAGGAGCTTCTAGCAGGAAATTTAAATTCAAGAACTAATGACATAGCTGCTGAAAACAACAAGTCTAGCAATCAATAAACAATCTAATTATGCTAAAGGTAATTCTTGGCACTTTTTTTTATAATGCAGTGGTGATACAAGGTGACAAAAGATTCAGAAAGTTTCTGTGGGCATGAACAAAAGTTCAAGGTCGACCCCCACTCCTACAATGCTCACCATTTCTCAATCACTTTTCATTCTGAAAAGTTTTTAATTCCCCTCTTTATTTTTATTTCAATTTTAAAATTTATATGATGAAAAACACAAACACACAAGAAAATTACTCTCTAAAACTTCTAGGTTGCCTCCCGGGAAGCGCTTTCTTTAAAGGCATATAGCTAGGCATAAACTGGTCATTTAATCCTTCCACCAGGATCCCATGGTATCACTAGTCCAGGAACTCCTTACTAGTGGCGTGCGCAAAGGTTTACTAGTGACGTATAGGTGGCACTCCACTAGTATCGCGCCACTGGTAAGTGATTGCTAGTGGCGTGCCGGGACATGCCACTAGTAAGGCACGTACTAGTGGCGTGCGCTATTGGCACGCCACTAGCAACACAATAACTAGTTGCGTGCCCAATATTCCACTGGTAGAAAACAGGGCTTTCTTCCTAGCCGGATCGGAGCAATAGTCCCGGTCGCGTTATGAACCAGGACTAATGTAAGCATTAGTCTCGGTTCGAGCGGCTAGGACGCCGGATGGGGCTCAACAGGCATCAGTCCCGGTTCGAA
>CBMN010265892.1:0-10872 GCA_000582825.1 Hordeum pubiflorum | reverse complement strand
CCGATGTGATGATATCAGGCGGCTATAGTTAGGTAGCAACAAATCATGGAGGTGTGTACTGTCTCACGCCTATGTGACTTGAATATCTGTTACCCTCATGTATGCTGTGGAGCCATGGTCACATCTCACATGTATGATTGGCATCTTTTTGCAAAGGCATATAAATTCAATGAAAAAATGCCAAATAATTAGAGATACATGCTCCTTTTTATCATTATAGTGTATTCAGACAACAGTGACCTGTGTAGGAAGGATGTTCAGGTAAACATCTTATATGGTGCCTGTACCATGGATTAGTATATTCTAATTTAAGAATAAACTGGCCCCAGCTTGCTGACCTGGTGTTCAATATATTACATGTTGTAGAGGCTTTGACTGGCTGTTAGATCTTCAGATTTCCCCTCAATTTCAAATATTGTGTACCGGAAGGAAGCTTTGATCGGTACGGTGTACTTTACCTTATCATGTTCTGGTGATCCTGGACATAGCAATTGGTATGACCAACATCGATGAAGAATCTGCTGATGGGAAACAATATTGAGGCTCCTGCGTTGATCATGTTGCTTGAAGCAATGTTAGCCTATTCTGTTCCACATAAGTCTCTAATCACAAAACGCAAAGAAGCTTGATCCGAGTGCTCACAATTCACATAGATAAGTTGCAGTTGTATGTTTGGAACCTCGGAAAGAAAGACTACATAATAGAGGTGCTCATAATCACACGTTCTTACGATGTCCTGACTCAGGAGGCAGACACTGACATCAACGCACAACCGATCAAGAGATCGCAAGTGCCCAACAAAATCAAGATCTTCACTTGGTACTCTTCCGCGACAGGATCAACACACATGTTAACCTCGCCCACAAGCACATCATCACCATCTCCGACTGCCCGTGGTGCCTCTCCTCCGCAGAGGACGCCGCCCACCTCTTCATCAACTGCCCCTTCGCCGACCGCATCTGGCAGCGGCTGGGAATCACCCCTATATCCGGCTCCATCGACGACCTCCGGGACGCTTCGCTTCCCCAGACTGTTCCTGCTCGCGGCTGGACAGTCGTGCTACTAACGATCCTCTGGAAGATCTGGGATGCCAGGAACGATATGGCATTTAGGGCCATAGATAGACGCTCATCTACCTCTGTTAGATTAATAATCTCAGACTTGGACATTTGGTCACATAGGCTCTCCAAACCTTGTGACAAGGAGGCCGTCTCCTCTTGGCGGCTATTCCTCTCTGCACGTTGTAATGTGCCCCTGTAATTCTGTTCCACAACTTGATGTGACTCTTTGAGTAATATATTCAAGTGGGGGAACTCCCCCCCGGTGATTCTCAAAAAAATCACACGTTATTGGTCTAACTCACCATTTGAGGACAGTGACAATCGATAAAGCTCTCTGTGTTAACTTCACTTAGGTTGCCATACCATAACAGTAAAACTATGGTGCATATGGAGATTTTGCTTCAGGTTCAGTATATTGTTGGCATGTATTTTTAACTGTACTGACGTAGAAGCTGCTCTCACATTATGTAATATGAGAAGCCCATCAACAGCTGAGCAAGGTGAAATAAAAAAAATCACAACATATTGTTTCTGGAGTTATTGTACAGTTTGCTGCATTTTTTTACCAGTTCATGATCTATTAGCAGACCCGTCCTGCACTTATGTACCACTACGGAAAAGGAGGAGAAACTTGCAGAAAAATTGAGGAATCGATTGAACATTTATGTTTGAGGATACAAAAAGAAATTTCTTTTTGTAGGTGAAATATAAAGGTATCTACCCAGCTTGCTGTTTCTGACCTTGGGTACATACAGGAGCAATTTGACTTGGTAACAATACAGCTAAGATGTAGAATAAGAAGTTAATTACTAACAGCTCATGCCTGCTCATTTAATTCTACAGAAATACCATGTCATTACTATCTAATATTAACTTGAGATATCTAAACCGAGGTGTAACGCCAAGGGAGAGTATTCTATGCAAAATGGCATGGTTGAAAACATTTTTCACTCAAATAAAACAATGATCCAGGTGTCATAGATTTATGAGCATAGCTGTCGATCTATGAATATGAGAATACACACACTAACAACCGAATCCAGTAGATCACTAAGCAAGACGAAATGAGGCAGTAGGTTACACTGCACCATCACATTTTTCGCATCATGAGGAGGACTACAGGGAGAAAATTAGAAGAACAATACTGCAATACAAATCCAATACTTGCACAACTTGAGTGGAGGGGAGAAGTGTCGATTGTTGTCTTGTTGAACACCATCTCGGTCAAGCGGTGTTGTAGAGGGAGAGGGTCGGCGACACCACGGGGGGCACGGTGGTCGCGGGTGGAGGGGCGGCGCTTCAGAGCTAACGTCCTCGCTGGGCGACAGTTCGTTCCTTTGCTTGCAGCACTGCAGACGAGAGATGTGGATGGCAGGCGATGGCGACGGCGAGCGACAACAGGAGAGGACATAGGGCTAGCGCCTAGCGGTGCCTGGTAGCAGAGAAGTTTTTTTTAGAAAATGGTAGCAGAGAAGAAGGGGATGAGATTGGGTGGCCTGTGCGTGCGTGCCGCTGCCGCTCTGCTCCGGTGTGGACATGTGGTGGGTGCCGCCGCCGCTCTGTTTGTGTGAGGTCGAGTGGCTTCTGTTATGTTTTTTCTTTGTATTGAGGGCGAGTGGCTTCTTTTTTTTTTAGACAACTCGCCAAGCTTTATTTAAATAATCGAAATGTTCCGAGGTACAAATATAAGATCACCGGGATGACCAAGCCAAACATGGCGGACGAACCCTAAAGATAAAGCATGCTTAGCGAGATTGTGAGCCTCGATATTCGAGCTCCTATACTCGTGGACTATATTACAAGATGAGAAGAAAGCCGGGTGTCGAATGATTTCATGTGTTATCGCTCCATATTCAGCAGAAGAACCCTGCTTTAATCCATCCACCACTGCCCTACAGTTCGTAGCCCCGTGTATGTTTTGAACATAGAGATCATCTGCCAGAGCTAAAGCTTCACGGACCGCCAATGCTTCAAGTGTCTCTGGATCCGAGATATGTCTGATTGTTATACAAGAAGCTCCCAGGAACGTACCCTCCGTATCACGGCTCACCATTGAGATATGTCTGAGGGCGAGTGGCTTTTGTTTTGTGTGCGTGTAGGTCAGGCTGGGGCTGCCTGGTCGTGGGCTGCTACTGGGCTACACACATGCTGCGCTGGGATACTAAAAGCGGATAATCCGAAGTTACTAGGTTGATAATCTGACCCCATAAACAGATAAATCCTTATCCACTGGATAATAGCTATACTGTATCCTAACCATAATCCAATTTAGATATCCGATATACAATTCTGCATCCGATCGGATAGCTATTTCTCTTCCTGTTTTGCCATTTTTTCGGATTCGAATCTGAATTCGGACGGTAATTATCCGATCCGATTTCATCTTGCCATGGACAACATGAAAATTCTTCTTTCTACTAAATTCCTTGATTCAAAAGTAATTTCCTCTGTGCACGTAGGAACACATCGGTCGGGCAAATGAAACTTAGACATTTTGATTGGATCCGCCTTCTTGGCTAGGGGCGTCACGCGCGGCACATGCCTTCTCTCTCATGATGGCGATGGAGAATTGGCACAGTCACAAGAGGAGGGGATCATGGCGGAGGGTGGGGCACTCCACCTTAACGGCCCATAGGGAAGTACGATGCAAAGAGAGCGTGTGCCATGGCAAAGGTGAGGTGGGCGTTATCCGGTTTCAGCGAGAAACCGAGTCGGAAGGGGAGGATACGGAAAAAAAAAGAATGTGTAATGGGGTGTTTTTTTCGTGTTGGACCGCTTGTTGAAGATAACATGATGGATAGTCCGGACAACCATATTTCTCCCCCACATATGAGCTTGATTTGGGGAGTCCGGACTATCCAAGTGGTTGGTTTTTAGGGAGCCCGTTGCACGCCCATTTGATGTTCAAACTCACCCAGACGTATGAACAAAAAATAAACTTTGACTTTAAAGATAATCTTAGTCATTTGTTTTGCATTGTAGCCCGTAGCAACGCACGGGCGTTCTATTAGTCAAGGATAAAGTCCAACTACTGAATGGTGCATCTTATAGTAGCAAAACGTTTTTTTTAAGACATGTCGATAATTTGATTTTTAATAGATTGTGGGTTATACTTATTATTTTTATGTACCACATAATGTGTATATTAGTTCTTATAAGCTATATATTTGTGTCCATAAGAGAGAAAAATCATCCCAAACTAATTACTTCAGGTACATATAGCATTCGCCTGGCCGATGGGAGTATTAGTAAAATTATCAGAATGAAAGGCAAGATAGTAAAACGCCTAAGCGAGAAATCCGACCGAATATGTGTAAAATTATCACATATTCGCTTAGGATCACACTGGCAGTTATTGGTAAAATTATCAGATTGAAAGGCAAAAAAAGCGATTCAAAAGAATAGAATTTTGCATCAAAGCTACACATGTTTAGTTTGCATGACCACCCTATTTAAATCTAATACTCTTGGCAGAAAAACAAAAGAAACAATGTGAGGAACTAAGAAACATGCAACACCAAATCCTTGATCAGAAGAATCGTGTAGTCTTGATTCATATACATCAACATCAATCCACATTTCTGATAAGCTGTACATAAACATTAAAGCATGTCTAGAGTTGACTTAAAAACATATATGACTTAGATTTTATCTATTCAGTAATGAAGATGGTAGGTTGCAAAATAGCATGACACCAATATATGCAAGGGAAGTAAATTACCTGCAAACACCAAGACCTTTTTGCATGTCTCAACAGGATGCGGGTACCTTCTGATAAAAGAATAAAGCAAGTGAGCGACACACATATTTTGGAGGTAGTGCACTGTTCGTCGCCTTACTGGAGTGGTTGTCCTGCCTCCTCCAGCACATAACTTTGTTGCTTCACGCCGCCGACGTGGGAAGAAAGACACTGTCAATGCCAATGCATCACAACATCGACCTCGAGTACAATGTTTCATAGAGAACAATGTTAAACTATGTCTTATAAAAATGGTCTAACTATGACATGTACTTATCCAACAAGCATATTCAGTTTCAATAACTGATGAATGAATGTGCATGGCACGGACATGCGACAGGGACGAGCAAAAGCTAGCCTACATGTTTCTAAAAGCGATCGCAGGGACGTCAAGGAGATTGTGGTTGGGTGTCCGTAGATGGAATACTACCAGGCGTCAGGTGTGGAATAATACAAAAAATGGCAGATTTTCAGTTCGCGCCTACCATCCCCACATGAACCTGAACAGATTTCGCGGGGTTCGACAGGCTCTTTGTCTCTGGGTATTGCTGCAAATTTTGCATATCATGGTCTTGAATAGTTCCTGAAGCATAGGGTCCTGTACTCCTGTTAATCCATAGGAGAAAAAAAATCAAGGTGGAAAGTACAAACAAGAGGGATTAAGGAACAAAATCAAGTCTCTGAAGGGAACAAGGCGTAGAGATGGACTAGAGATTCGATACCTTTGTATCTTGCCTGGTCGTGAGAGCAAGAGGACATAGGGTGCGTGAAAAATTGAATCATATATCATCACCTCGTAAAGAGGGGACAAATTCGGAACCATCCTGTGAAGATGCCAATCACTGGAAGTTGGTAGCCTGAATTGAATCATATATCATCACCTCGTAAGAGGAGACAAATTCTGAACCATCCTCTGAAAATGCCAATCACTGGAAGTTGGTAGCCTGTGACAATCGATGGTTTTGTTCAATATACCAGAAACAAAATTCGATTAATTAGCATCTGATAGCACCTGCAGAAAATTGAGAGCGAGAAAAACATCATCAACTCAAGGTAAAATCCAAATCACAGGGTGGAAGAAGAAATTGAGGTGCTTTTGTCGGACTGTTTGGAGAGGGGGAGAGCGCGAGGGATGGAGCTTTACGGCTCGCTTTACTTCTCAACATCCATTAATGGATTTGAGCAATGGAAGCTTTACTGCTCGCTTCAATCACCCACGGTGCTTAGGCTACGCAACCTACTGCCCCTTCGCATCCCGTTTTCGCATTAGTCGGGAAGAACGGCATGGCTGCTTGACCGCTCGAGGGCTGCATCACCAAGGGAGGTGCTCCGCGGCGACGGATCCCCTTCTCTCTCTCTGCGCGACCGATCTGATTCTCTCTGTCTTCTTTTTTTAGCTAAATCTAATTCTCTATGCCGAGCGCATCATTTTTTCCGAAGGGACATCTACGTTCGCGTGGCCTTTCGTGCGCAACGCTTAACTGGACCGGAGAAAAGGCCCAATCAACCACAGGCATCAGATTTGTTCTTCTGGAGCAGCAGCCCTTAAGGACAATTGGCCCAGGTAAAAAACACTTCGGTGGAAACTGAAATAGACAACACATCTAGCGGCTAACGCTGAAATCGCCTATACATTGCGAACAGACGGCCGGAAACGCTCAAGTCGTGAGAAGGCAGGGTTAGGCTTAGTTTTACTGTCCTTAATTTAAAGGAAGATCTATAGACCAGAAATTAATCAAAAGGGAAATCGGACGGCCAAAAACGCTGAAGGCGTGAGAAAGCTCGTTTTGGCTCAGTTTTGCTGTCTAAAAATTCAGCTCCTCCCCTGATGCGCTGCTTCGGCCAGTGCCTTTCCTCCCACCTATCACGCAAACCCCTTGAGACCTCGAGAGTGGACTACGCTGCGACCTGGTCCACGGAGAGATAACGCCATGGTGGCTCGCAGGTTCGTAGTCTGGCAGGCCTCCGCCGGCGAGGAGCACGAGGTCGAGTACGACACGGAGGACGGACTCGACGTCCTCCGCTTTCAGATCTTCTCGCTCACCTCCGTCCCACCCGACCTCCAGAAGGTTCGATCCCCGACACACATCCCGCGATCATCCGGGTGCTTTCGGTCTGCTGTTCGCTGATCCGGTGTGGTGCCCGTGCAGATCGTAGTGGAAGAGGATGGCTCCGTGGTCGACGACGGCACCGACCTCGAGTCAATTCCCGAGGGCCTGCGCCTCGTGTCCATTGACGAGGGGGAGGACGCGAACGCGGCTTTGGCGACGGCGCAGGAGAAGTCCGATGAGGAACTGAAGAGGTTGATTGAGGTGCAGTTTCCCAGACCACCCACACCCCGCGATCATCCGAGTGTTTTGGCTCCGCTGTACTCTGATCCGGTGTGGTGCCCGTGCAGATCGAGGTGGAGGCGGATGGCTCCGTGGTCGACGACGTCACCGACCTCAAGTCCATTTCCGAGGTCGTCCGCCTCGTGCCTATTGGCGAGGAGGATGACGTGGACGCAGCGGCGGCTGCAGCTGTGAGGGCGCAGGAGAAGTCCGACGAGGAGCTCGCGAGGATGATTCAGGTGCGGTTTCGTTATGACATCCCTGGGTGCATCGGATGGTCTAATGCGGTATGGAATTGGTCCAGGAGTTGGTCGTGGTTAGTGTGCAAATTGATCTGGTAATCTAGTTCGGGAGATGGCTTTGGAGTTTGGGGGTAGGACTAGGGTGAAACATGGGCACTGCATTTTACTGCATTGCAGTTTGTATGGTATCGACAGGTCTTGTACTGTTTACATCTGTTTGAGATCACTTCTGTTTGATTGGGCTGTGAAAAGGGCAAGATACATGCTTGATTTTCATGAAGTCTACCTGCATCTGTTCAAACTTGCATAAATGTAGTTTGAGGGCAGCAAACAGTTGCATCCCTTGTTTAAATACTTGAGTACTTCACCTAGGGAAAAGGGAGAGAAGGAAGTCCAAATATCGATTCCCTTTTGAACATAGGAATAGGATATCATGAGTCATGACATGCTAAATCATACAGGAATTGGAAACACTGGAATTGGTAATAGAAGTTGTTTGGTTGCTCCACAGGATAAACACATTAATCTTCTACACAGACTCACAGAGTGAGTGATGCCATAGCTAGACAGAAAGGAAATTTTCCAAGAGGGCTACCCTCTTTGACATGATTCTATGGATTTGGGGTGTAGGAAAGCAGTCCATATGAATTTGGAAAGTTCTTTCATTCCTTTGAACCAAAGGGCATCCATAGGAAAAATATAACTATGCTTACTGAATTTTTCTTAGGCGGAAGAAGAGGTACTTCTACTGCAACAGTACAGTATACAAAGTGACGGAGGAGAGGTGTTCAGAGAAAGAGTTGGGCCATACATGCGCCAGGTTCTGAAGGTATGTAATTGGAATATTTTTCATTTGCAAAGCATTGCCTAATATTGTGGTTGTTTCTGGTTCTTGTTTGCTGACACTCATTTTGGATGTAGTACGAGGATCCGGTGCGTCAGGAAGCAGCTCTGAAGACGGTTCCTGTAGATGAACTTAAGGAGAAGGCTTTGATTTCACTGGCCAAGGTTTCTGTTTCTGCCTCGGCTTTCTGTTAGTTACTTATTTTTCCCCCTCTTGATGTTCTCTATATTTCTACATAACTATGTTTCCTTGGACTTAATGATAAAGTATATTTTCTGGTACAAGTTTGGCTCCAAAGAAAGTTCAGTATTTTATGATTATATATTTTAACACCATAACTGCATCTGGATATTTTGTTGTCGTAATGATGTGGATTGCTATATCAAGTTCTATGTTTGAAGGGATGTCTTGCCAGAAATTCTCATACAATATTCTTTAGTAGGAAGGGACCTTCAGTCCTTCAAAAAATGAAGAGGATCATGCCTTTCTGTTGGAATTGCTTTTCTGGTTTAAGCAATCATTCAGGTTATTGAAACACTCTCATGCCACCTTTTTCCTATCATTTCTTCTTGCAAATGATTAGTGTGTTGTGTCTGATATGGTTTCATGAGGGTAATTACCACTAGGAGGATCGCCGGGTGTTAGCTAACTGATGAGAGGGTATAGATTAGGGATTACGAGTATGAAGTAGATGTGAGATAGATCGTAACTCTTCTCGCTTGATTAATTCATCTCGAGAGGTTGTCCTTATATATAGAGGCCCAACAACTCAAACCTAGGTAACAAACTAGTATCTTATCTCTAATTGTTTTATTAAATGGTACAATTCCTAACTTAAAATAACAGGAATATATCCGTTAATTGGAGCCCAAGATAGCATGTGGGTGGCCAACCCACGTGACAGCTATCATATATATTCTATGGCATTACTTTTGTCATTTTGAATTATATAGAAGAACCTTAAATTTAGTTTCTGAAAAGTAATGCTATTTGGAACATCGAATAGTGTTGTCAAAGAAGTCAAAGAAAGCAAAATGCCTCAAGTGATTAGTATGCCCATAACAAATGTCCAGTGGTACTTGTGTGGCTTCACTTGAGCCCATGGAACATAGAGATTAAACACTATCTTTTTGAACTTCATCGAGCCTTTATGGTACTAGGACAATGCCCGTGCATTGCAACGGGATATAAATATTCGAGTACATTAGCTTGTGATTTACCTGCCCAATTCGATTGTGTAAATGAATGTTTATCAAACCCTGCCCGTGATTTACCTTATATTTTAATGAGAGGTTTGGTAAGTAAATTAAAGTGGAATTGGTTCAGAAGGTAAGTAACTTAAGGTGATTGATTATCATACGGGGAAGGTTGGACGAAGGGGTGGTGGGAAGAAAAGTGAAACATGGAACCTTACATTCTTTTTAAGTAGTATAGAGAAGAGATTATCAGTGGTATTTATGTTTGGATTTCTATACTTCCCGACACTCAGTACACACTATACAGCCTTACATGTGGTTCAACAGCTTATGATAGAGCTCATATATGCTTCATCTTTTAACATTGATGCTTATCTTTGCAAATGGGTAAACAATGGTTAACAGTGATCCTTGTCTTTGCAGATGGGTTAATGCAGCAGCTTGTGACATCTGTGACCGTGAAACATCTATGGTTGGAATGGGAAATCCACTTCCCGCAGAAATTGAATTTGGTGCTTCCCGTGTCGAGATCTATAGGTAGCATTCAGTAAAAAATTATTTAGTTGGTCTTACTTCTGGTATCTTAATTCGAATTTATTTTTATAACGGTCATGTTTCCTTCAACAACTTGCAAAATTGATATCCAAGTAAATCACAATTCCACATCTTGAAGCCTGGTTATGTATGTATCGATTTGGCTAGGTTTGTCCTTTTGGGTGAGATGTGATACCACTTATTTTGGAGGAATAAAAAAGTTATGAAAAATTCTGAAGTTCTCAGCATTCACATGCTATGCATTTACCTTGCCACACAATTTCTGATAAACTTTTGACCCACCCGTCGAGAAATGAAAAGGAAAAAATCTGCTTTGAATGTAATTAGAAGCTGTTCATTTGAATTTGCTCCTGTCTGCAGCAGGATCTAATGTGTGGACCAAATTTGGATCTGAAATTTCATACCACGGTAGATGCATCTTGTGCCCTTCTAGATCTCGCATCTTACCCAAGTTACCCCTTGGTTACATATGCTATCTTATTTTGGTGCGCTCTCATCGGCTTCATGTTCAGTGTCTGTCAAGTATAATTCCAGGAAATTATGGACCCTGCAACCGTTCCTGCAGCATAAGACAAATCCTTTTTGCGCTTCTGCTTGCTTTTGGTACTCCAGAAAAGCAAATCTTGATGCAAATCAAAATTGGAACTAGCTCCGTCTGCTAGAATAAAAAAAAGACCGAATCCATTCTTTTTCGAAATCGATTTCGATTGTTGACCTCTTTCGGTGAACTGATGACAGGGAAGCCGGCGACCGAAGCCCCGGTGAACGGCGGCCGTAACTATAACGGTCCTAAGGTAGCGAAATTCCTTGTCGATTCTTAGGGTCCTTGCTCCGGATCACAAAAACTTTCTGAGAAATTACCCAGCAAGAAAACGGCCTTATGGTATCCAAGTTGAAAGAGATAA
>CBMN010263814.1:0-14739 GCA_000582825.1 Hordeum pubiflorum | reverse complement strand
GCGACATCCACGATCTTTCAGAGGGCCTCGAGGGCAAAGTAGTCGTCCATAACGTCAAATAGTCACGCGCCCTACTGCGGTTGAGCATTCGATGACCTTTGATCGATCCCTTAAAATTGAGAACATGCTCCTCCACACGCTCCGGGTCTACAAGCACCGTCTGCATCATCGTTGTCTCATCCGTGTAGTCCTCGTCGGATGAGCCGTCGGACGACTCAACATAGTGCTCGTATATGTACTCCAAATTCGAATCCATCCTTCAAAGAAGGGACTCAAAATTTAGCTCGTCAACTCACCGAACAGTTGCCAGGCATGGTGAGTATCGTAGGAGCGGATGATACCTGTGCGGCGGTCGGAGGAGAGGTGTGGAACAACGACGAAGGAGAAGCGGCGTGGAGCCTGGGTGTACCATTGGAGGTGACGAACTTGTTGAGTTCCGACAGGGGTGTGATGTGACAGTCGGGATAGTGGAGCAGCGACAAAGACAAGAGAGAAAATGAGAGGATGGAGCGATCCGGAAAGGGTTTTGGATGGGTCGTGGATGATACATGTGCGGCGGTCGGAGGAGAGATGTGGAACAACGGCGAAGGAAAAGCGACGTGGAGCTTGGGTGTCATTGAAGGTGACGAACCTTCAACTTGTCGAGGTCCGACAGAGGTGTGACATGACAGCCGAGATAGTGGAGCGGCGACAAAGACAAGAGAGAAAAAACTAAAGGATAGAAAATAAGAGGATGGAACGTTCCGGAAAAGGTTTTGGATGGCCGTGGGTGTCGGAGTGCTACATATCTACTGTCCGAACTCCAAAACTACCTCCAATTGTCTCAAGTTTGCCAGAAAACTACATATCTACTGTCCGAACTCCGAAACTACCTCCAATTGTCTCAAGTTTGCCAGAAAAAATTATGTTTGAACCGCTAGGCAAACCTGCCTTCAGTTTGTTTCAAGTTTGCCAAAACGTATCTACTGTCCGAACTCCAAAACTACCTCCAATTTGTCTCAAGTTTGCCAGAAAAAATTTCATTTGGACCGCTAGGCGAACCGGACTTCAACTTTGTTTCAAGTTTGCCAAAAAAATATAAGTTTGAACCACTAGGCAAACCGATATAGATCCACGTTGGATAGCTAAACATGTCCAATATAGATCCGGAACACATGAACATACACTCCACTTGAAATTAGGCAGCAGAATGCAAAGATATGATATTGAACAAATGCAGGGATATTATGGACAATTGCATCAATCTCTTACTATTATCATGGACACACTAAACTAAACAGCAATAGTTTTCAGGCAAGCACGGAGCACCCATATATCCTTCAACCAAAGGTTGAAGAACGAAACCAAAACACTAGCCTAACAATCTACAATCCATCGGTGGTCCCTCGCCTTGAGGAGTCCTTCGGAACCAAGCAGTCACTTGGACTTTGTAGGATCATCTGCTTTGGCTGCAGGAACATTCTCCCAGTTACCTAGCAAAGCAGGACTTGGGTTGTCGCCTTGCTTCAGGTCAGCAGAGTCCATGGCAATGTAACTTCCTTTGACTGCGCTCGAAATTTTGAAGCTCAGTAGCTTTGTGCTAATTTCATCTATACGCCGTCGCCCACTAGTTTGGCAGATTCCTGATGTGAAGTGTCATGAAACGTAGTAAGCAAAGCATATATAGCAGGCAAGGAACTAAAATAGTTCCTGGCAAAAAGAAACAGTATAACAGTTAAAAGAAATATGCTGACCTCCTGACCCAGGAACCCTGTCATCTGGGCAAAGTGCAGATTCTCCTGGAGACTTCGCTGCAGGCATGCCAATTGAAATGTCATCTTCATTCCACGTTTCCATACAAGTGTCTGTGGGCAAGCTAGATAGATTGTTGTTCTCCATTAGTCCAGTATCAGACATTTCACTAATGTCTATATCGAAGTAATAGCTGGGCTCATTTGTCAATGCTGCTGTTTCTTCAGCTGGCTGCAGTGCCACTCCACTTTCTGATTCTCCGATCAGTGAGGGCTTGGGCATGCCACTTGATAGTATGGCTGGATCATCACTGTGCTCATAGTATTCCTCCTTATGACCCAGATGGGGTACATTGTTCTTCACAGATCCAGAACCAAATAAGTAGCTTGGATCTTCATCATAACTACAGTCGGGTTCCTCAAATTCATCACACTCAGGCTCACGGCCAAACTGCTCTTCTGGCAATGATGTTTCTGCAGTTGGCTGCAGCATCGTTCCACTTACTGATCCTCCAAACAGTGCACGTTCAGACATAAGAGTGGCTTGATCTTCAATGTACTCACTGCATCCCTCTTTACGCTTATGTTGGAGCTTCATGTGGATTTCTTCTGTACTCCTTCGAACAACAGTCTGACAAATGCCTGATAAAAGTGTCACAGCGCAATACAATAAGTAAATATTCTAGGAATTAAAATACATCCAGGTTAAAAAAATCCAATCAGGTCATCACAAATACTGACCTGATCCTAAAAGACTCTCAGCCTGACCAATCGCGGATTGTTCAGGAGATTTTGGTGCAGATAGGTCGCTTGGGAGATCGTTTCCCTGGATAGGATTGGTGTGAGAGTCTTCGTGCAAATGGAATAGATTACTCTTCACCGATCCAACACCAAATATGCCACTTGTTTCTTCACTACTAACGTTGTGTTCCTTAAATTCATCCTCCGCCAGCTCAGAGCTAAACACCTTATCTGCTGAAGCCGATGTTTTCGCATCTTGTAGCAGAGTAATTCGCTGTTCATCTGAATAAAAGAAATATATTTTAATAAAGCTTCTATGGTTAAAGTCTGTACAAACAAGACCAATAAATCGAGGTTTACCAGGTTCATCAGTATGTGATGTTCCATGAGGGGTGTGAGCGTCAGGAGAAGGAACAAGTTCATGTTTCTCTTCCTCCTTGCAGAAACCTGATTCACATATTAGGTTTGTTTGAAGTCAAACTTGTAGCAAATATTAAGCTTGAATTAATTTGTACTAAAAAATACTAACATATATAATGCCAAATAAATACAATGTATAAACATATTCCATGATAGATTTAATGATATTAGTTTAGTATTTGGAATGATGATATTTTTCTCTATAAATTTGGTCAAACATCAGAAAGATTGACTTATGACAAACCTAATATGCGAAGCAAAAAGAAACAAAGGGAGTACTAGGTAATAGATAAATCCATACCATCTTGTTCATAGTCTACAGGAGAGCCTTGATGTGAATCAGGTTCTGAAGAAACCATTTTTTCAGCATGACAGGTGTTGGAATCATCTTCATTCTCAGTACTTGGAAGCACAAGATCATCATGCACATCTGATCCTTTTAATGACTCCTGCGAGAACAAGTGATGAAGCACAATGGACGATCGTCTGTGATCTCTTGAACAGCTTTCAGTGTCATTCTTCATTGAGTACACTGCCACCTCTGATAGAGCACCTTCGCGTTTAAAATCTGGATAATTTTCAGCATGGCAAGTGTTGGAATCATCTTCATTCTCAGTACTTGGAAGAACAGGATCATCATGCACATCTGATCCTTTTAATGACTCCTGCGAGAACAAGTGATGAAGCCCAATGGACGATCGTCTGTGATCTCGTGAACAGCTTTCAGTGTCATTCTTCATTGAGTACACTGCTTCCTCTGATACAGCACCTTCATGTTTAAAATCTGGAATTGCTAAATCAAATGAAGGTGAAGGCTTCTCAATGGTAGCTGACACTGCTCTTGGATCACTGTCCTCCCAGCACATAGAAGCATCTTCAGGAGATTTTTGTTCAGAAAGGCCTTCAAAGAGCTCCAGTTGCTGGTAATCATCCGTAGAACAATCCTTTGGTAAACTGGAGTCCGACGGAATATTTCTACAAACAATGTTCTCAACAGATTCAGTCTCTAAATAATTACTACCATCCTTGTCACAGCTAAGGCCAAATTCCGCAACTTCTGTGCCCAGCAGCTTAGAGTTAAGCCGCTCGTCTCGCATATTTGATGTTTCTTCAGCTCGAGGTTGTGGAACTCCACTGTCTCTGTCTTTTCCAGTGCCAGCTTCAATCATATCATTTATACCAGCTTCAAAAGGAACTTGGTATTCCTTGCGCTCATCGCATTTCTGCTTTTTGAGACCCTGTGGCAAAGCCTCGGTATTGGACCAATGTATTGCATCCGGGAAATTAGTTGATTCAAACAGGCAAGGATTAGAACTCAGATGCACATCATTGTCATCGGTAGAAGGAATTAGTGAGCTGCTCAACAAAGCATCACCAAGACCAGAAACATGCTCATCTGCAGTAGGTGAAAAATAATTAGATTCTGCTCAAGTAATCAAGTATAGGCGCATGCTACTTGTATGCCCGACAGGAAACTGCTAATCTACTGATGAAACAATGTTGATATGAAAGGTAGTTCCTTAACAAGTTAAGACTCAATGAATCGGTAAAATCAATAAGGTGATTACCAGGTCTGCTGACATTTATTATTTCACACAAAGAATTAATGTCTGTAGGATGAACAGGCTTCTTATTTTCTTCAACATAGGCTACTTCCTTACAGTCATCGTCCCTGGGATTGGAAATTCATAATTTGCATGTTATAGCGGTCAAACAAAAACAGTTATCATACGTGCTTCTAGTGATTCTGAGATGAATTACACTTACTCCATGATATTTGCAGCCTCCAAATCTAGCTGACCAGTTGCCACCTGCTCTTGTTCATGACTAGCATCCGTTAATCCTGAAGGAATACGTTGTCATTCACATCATGTATGTAGCATTCAAACAGTTGAATATCATAAGATGTACTGTTTCCACGCGTTCATGGAAGAACAATGAAAAGAACAAAGGGACTCTGTTATCATATACCTTCATTTTCACCATCTTGCTGATAAGTATCCTGAAAATCTTCACTTCTGGAAACTGCACTAAAGTCTACAATAGTATCATGGTCTGAACCAGCATTTGACTCACAAACTCCATTTTCAGCCAGAACTCTTGCTGAAGAATGGACAACACATTCCCTGGGTTCTACACTTTCATGCGAGAAAAGGATCTTTGGCAGACTAAATGGTGATTGTTCAACAATCAATGAACCTCTCCCGTGGTTCAATGAGTGTGGATCTGCTTCATTAGGAAATCCATATTCAACTTTGTATTCTGGTGTAGCTGAACCTAGTGCTGTCTTCTCTTGGGTAACTGACAAATTTTGATATATTCCTCTCAAATTAACAAATAACACAACGGGGCAACCAAACTACTCATCCTTTAGAGATTAATAAAAGATCCTTACCTTCCTGTACTTGTACATCATACTGCGATGAAGGGGAATGCAGATGAAATGAAGATTGTTCAATACTTGATTGATATCTCTCATTCTTCAATGAGTGTGGCCCTGCTTTATCAGGTGATACACATTCATGTTTACAATCTGGTGTAGCTGAACCTACTACTGTCTTCTCTACAATGCCTGACAAATAATTATATATACATATCAAATAAAATACAGCTCAAAGTTGCAACTGAACCACCCATCCTTTAGAGCATATATATACTCCCTCCGGTCCATACTACTTGTCGCTGAAACTGATGTATCTAGGCGTATCTCAATGCCAGATACATCCGTTTGAGCGTCAAGTAATATGCATCGAAGGGAGTAATAAATCCTTACCTTGTACTTGAACGTCATCCTTTGAGACATGGGGCTGCACAGCAACTGCTGATTGCTCAATACTTGATCTCTGATTCATCAATGAGTGGGGTTCTGCTTCAGCAGGTAATCCACATTCATGTTTACACTCTGGTACATCTGAACCTAGTGCTCCCCTCTCCACGGTATCTGATAGATATTTATATATTCCTGTCAAATAACAGATAACTCAATCATGCAAACAAGCCACTACTCCTTTAGATAACAGATCCTTACCTTCTTGTACTTGGAAATCACCTTGTTCATGACTAGACTCCATTAATCCTGAAAGAATACATTATCATTCACATCATGTATTTAGCCTTCGGACAGCTGAATATCATAACACGTATGCTTTCCACGAAATTATGAAAGAACGAAGGGACTCTGTTATCATATACCTTCATTTTCATTACGTTGCTGAGAAGTATCCGGACAATCTTTACTTTTGGAAACTGCACCAAAGTTTACACTAGTATCACGGTCTGAAGAAGGATTTGACTCACAAACTCCATTTTTAGCCTGAACTCTTGCTGAAGAAAGAACAACACATTCACTGGGTTCTTCTACACTTCCCTCCGAGAAAAGGGTCCTCGGCAGACTAAATGGTGATTGTTCAACAATCAATGAACCTCTCTCGTTCTTCAATGAGTGTGGATATGCTTCATCAGGAAATCCATATTCATCTTTACACTCTGGTGTAGTTGAACCCAGTGCTGTCTTCTCTAGGGTACCTGACAAAATTTGTATTCCTCTTAAATTAACACATGACACAACTGCGCAATAAAACTACTCATTCTATAGAGATTATATAGAAGATCCTTACCTTCCTCTACTTGTACATCTTCCTGCGATGAAAGGGACTGCAGATCAAATAGTGATTGTTCAATACTTGATGGATATCTCTTATTCATCAATGAGTGTGGTCCTGCTATATCAGGTGATATACATTCATGTTTACTCTCTGATGTAGCTGAAGCTAATGATGTTTTCTCTACTGTACCTGACAGATATTTATATATTCCTGTCAAATAATATATAACTCAATGGAGCAAACAAGCCACTCCTCCTTTAGACAACAGATCCTTACCTTCTTGCACTTGTAAATCATCTTCCTGAACCTGCTCCATAGGTAGTTTCTTGTCAGGACTGCCCACTTTAAGTCCTGCTTCCGTCAGTAGAGGCTCCATAGGTGTTGATGAATCAATCACAAACAAGTGATCACTGCGAGGCTCAAGAGCATCAGGCTTACAAGGTGTGTTCTCCTTGTTTCTCAGCAAGGCAGCTGCAGATTGGCTCAGGTTATCCACTTGCTTCTCAGCACGGTGGGGATCCATAGCAATGTGGTTTCCTTTCACTATGCTTGCGCTAGTTTGACAAATCCCTGATGTAAAAATTGGAATCAGGAAACACATTAGGGAAAGTAAATCTCATACAAAGGAACTAAACAAATTAATTTGACAAGACAAAAGAGGAACAATGCTGACCTACTGAACCTGAGACTCTCTCATCCATACAAACTGCAAATTGTTCAGGAGATTTAGGTGCAGGCATGTCACTGGGGAGTTCCTGGTCATGGCAAGGATATATTGAAGGGTAACTGGGGAGTTCATGGTCATGGCAAAGATACATTGACGGGTCCTTCATGCTGGACAGATTCTTGTTTCCCAAAGATCCTATGTCAGAGACGTTGCTACCATCTTTATCAGAGCTGAGGCTTTGCACTGAACCCGAGACTTTGTCATCCGGAAAAAACATAGATTCTTCAGGAGATTTAGGTGCAAGCATTTCATTTGGGAGTTCCTGGTCATGGCAAGGATCCATTATAGGGTCCTTCAAGCTAGACAGATGATTGTTTCCCATAAAATCAGTGAGAGAAACATTGCTGCCGTCTTTATCACCGATAAGGCTTTGTTCTGTGTTGCCCTCCAGCTTGGTGTTAAGCTTCTCATCTGGAAATGGTGATGTTTCTGCAGCTGGGAGCACAGCAATTCCCCTTTCCGATCGTTCAACAAGTGCATGTTCAGACATGTCACTTCCTAGGATGCCTGAAGTAAGTTGATCTTCACTGTGTTGATTGCATTCATCTTTATGATCCTTGACACAAACTAAATCTGTATGCCTTCGTGAAACAGTTTGACAAATACCTGATGTAAAAGTGCAAGTCGTGAGATAATATGGAGAGCAAATATTTTACTTCCTCCGGTTGTTGTCAAACAGCACCTTCATGCAAACTTTTCAGATTCTTGACTGCCGATATTCTTTTAAATATTTAGATTGGGAACTTGAAAACCATATGTGTCTCATAAGTATTTCAGAGTATTGTAATGTTGTTGGGTTTCATATACTATGGTAGAAACTAGTGGTCAAAGTTAAATTTTGCAGACAATGTCAATACCCGAAATGTCACTTTTTTGCAAAATGATGAGAGTACTATCGAATCAAACAGACGGTGTCCCAGATTAATCTACACAAGTTATCAGAAATATTTACCTGACCCTAAAAAGCTTTGATCCTCACATGATGTAGATTGTTTTGGAGATTTATCTTCACCGCGGCTAAAGCTTTGTAATTCGAGATCATCACCATCCAGCTTGTGCTTAAGCTGCTCATCTGGCAATGCTGATGTTTCTACATCTGTCTGCAGCATTTTCCCACTTTCTGTTACTGCAACCTGTTCAGCTTCAGACATGACACTTGCATGGATGCCCTCTGTGACTCTAGCATTGTGTAGATTGTATTCCTCTATGTTATCCTGTTGAAGCCCTTCAGTATTAGAAGATACTATACGATTATCTAAAGCATCCACTGATTCTAGTTGTGAAGAATCCGAATTTACTTCATCAACAATAGTGGTGCTCTGTGAAATGCAAAATAGAGCTCCACTAACACCAGAATCGTGCTCAGCTGCAGTAGGAGATGCACAGGTCAGCCTAAAGATATCCATGATATTTCTGAATTACTAAAGAAGATGAAAACGAGAGTTTGTGCACAGCAGTCACTAAAAGCAAAATAAATAATTTTGAAGATTACCAGGTTCATCCACATATAATTTCTCATGGGAAGCACTAATGTCTGAATGAATGAAGTCCGTTTTCTCTTCCTCGTTGCAGATCACGTCCTTTCTAGTAACACCCCTGTAAATTGCATTTCCCAATTTTAGAAGAGTGAAGCATTCATCATATCTGCAATTTTAGGTATCCAAAATACATTTACCTTACTGTATGATGCACATCCTCTAACGAATCCAACTGCACAGATGCAACCCAATCTTTTCTGAGGGTGGAGACTGAAAATCCTGAGAAACAAATTGATTATAGTTCTTATTTTGCACAGAAAAAAATGAAGAGATTTAAAAAAAAGGAACAACATAAATTAGACATTCTACAATAGAAACCTGTGAAAGAAGACAAAAGATATACCTTCTTGTTCATTATTTTGCTGAGACGAAAACATGAATCCTCCAGTTCCTTCGACTCTGATTGAATATTCATCAGAGCCTTGATCGTGTTTTAATGAAAGAACTGTTTCACCTTGACATTCAACGTTGTGAACATCTGATTCTTCTATGCCATTTTTTAAAGATGGACTAGAATTATGTGTATCAGGTCCTTCTACGTTTCCCTGTGAGAATAGAAACTGTAGCCCAGAGGGTGATTGTTCAAGATCTGGTGAGCACCTTCCAGCATCATTTTCTATTGAGTCCAGGGCTTCCTCAGATAACGCACCTACATGCTTACAGTCCAAAATAGTTAAATCGGACGGAGGCTTCTCGGTGTCAGTGGTACCTGAAACATTATTTGAACAAATATGCATTACTCCAAAAGCAATTGTACAGAACAACATGATAAGAAAGCAAATTCAGAGTAACAATAACACTGAGTTACTGACCTACTACTGGACTCTCCAGCTCAAACTCCAAACTGTTACTAACATCTTTACCATGGCTGATGCTGGATTCAACAACTGTGCCATCCAGCTGAGAGTTAAGCTGTGAGTCACACAAAACAGATTTTTCAGCTGCGGAAGGCAGCACCCCACTTTCCAAGCTATTCGCACTGGCAACATCAATCATATCACTCGTGTGGATACCATAAGCAATCTGTTCTTCCTTCTGCTCTTCAGCAATATGCTCTTCCTTCTGCTCTTCAGGAGGCATAACTTCTTCCAAAGATGCTGTTCTACTCCTCTTTGCCGGTCTTCCCTTTGAAGCTGTAGGCTTTGACTGTAGCGGTGATATCGCTAGCTTCGAAGATCTCTGTCTTGTTTGCCGCAGATTCACATCATTCTGGACAGAATGTCGTGTTTGTGCGCTTCTTGTGCGAACACTTGACTCTTCCCTTCTGACATTTTCAGTGTGATCCTTGCGCTCCTTATCAACCGCATTAGGACCAGCCAGTTTACGCACTGATGTCCTCACAGGAACATCTGACTTCGATTCTTCTTGAGAACCCTTCATTTCTTTCTCAATCACATGTGGGACAATTTCTCTGTGAGCCTTGCTCTCCTTATCAACCGCGTTAGGACCAGCCAGTTTACGCACGGATGTGCTCACAGGAACTTCAGACTTTGACTCTTCTTGTAAACCCTTAATTTCTTTCTCAACCACATTTGGGGCAACAGATTTATGTGTTGATCGCCTAGATGGTTCTTTCACTACTGGTTGTTTCTCCAAGTGTTCACCATTAGAACATTCCATTTTAGTGTGATCACCATTCTCATTATTGACCTGTGCATCAGGGTTTATTTCTGCAGGTACAACCTTCCGGTCCTTCTCAAGCACAGCTGGGACAAATGAATTCCGTGTTAACCGTCTAACAGGTTGCTTGACTGTTCGTTGCTTCTCCAACTCTTCACTCTTAGCACTGGAAGACTTCTCACTGCTGGCTGCTTCACAGTGATCATTCTTCTTACTATTAACGATAGCAAGAGCAGGTTTCCGCGTTGACCTTCCAGCACGTGCTTCTGGAATCATGTCTGTAACGATGCTCTTTCTTCCTTTCTCAGTCATAGCCAGGACAACAGATTTCTTTGTTGGTCGCTTAACATGCGCTTGAGGAATCATTTCTTTTGTGAGACCCTTGCACTCTTTCTCAAGAGTAACTGGGGCAACAGATCGGCGGGTTGATCGCCCAACAGGTTTTGTCACTGTTTCTTTGATCTCCACGGGTTTTGTGAGACCCTTGCACTCTTTCTCAAGTATAACTGGGGCAACAGATCGTCGGGTTGATCGCCCAACAGGTTTTGCCACTGTTTCTTTGATCTCCACATCTCCATGCATACCTTTGGTTTCGTGCTCAAGAAACGGTGGAACAACAGATTTCCGCGTCGATATTCTCACAGGCGCAGGTACCACTAAGTGCATGTCCATAGCAGAAGCCTTACCATTGCTATCAGAAAATGGGATTTCACCATCATTTGTGGCTACTGTAGCCCTACCATTCGACATTTTCCTCTTTTTAGACCCCACATGCCCACCTCGCTTAGCCACACCATCTTTGGCGGCATTGAGCATGGTTGGGTGATCTACCTTCAAGTCAGTACTGCCAACTGTCTGAACAGCTCTATTCCTCAAGACCCTTGTAACAGGAGCATCATTTGTCACATCTGGAACTGTATGTGGCCCTTCATCCGAGCAGACACTTTCCTTTTTTCTCCTCTTGTTCGCAACGACAATTGGTGACGTCACGCCAGCTGCTACTGAGCTTGATCTTGTAGTCCTACCAGATATTTCCACCTCGGCAACCTTCTCCGCGGCAGTTTTCCCTTCCGGCACCTTTGAGCTACTCCTCTTATTTTCAGAAATAGCAGGCGACAGTGGAGTGACCACAACCAATCCAGATCTTAGAGTTCTGCCCACATGTTGAATTTCAGTAGGTTGCTCCTTGACACGATTTTGTTCCTTGAGATCTCCTGCCTTCTTCCTCCCTCTTTTGTTATGAACAACAGGAGACAGTGCGGCAGCAGGTTCAGACTGGAGAGCACTAGCCCTTGTGTTTCTGCGAGAAACACCAACTTGCACACTGACATCTAAATCGTCAGCATCATTTTCCCTGGTCTTCCGCTTCAGTTGATGCTTCCTACCAACTGCTTCCTCAGCGCCCACCTCTTGTTGCTCAGATTTGGCAGTGGTTTTCCGACCGACAGCTCCAGCTACCCTCTCAACTACATCACCTGCACCCAAATTCGCTGCATTCCTCGTGTGCCGCCTGGTCACGGCATCTGCACCTGCCTTCCCAGCATCACTTTCGTCAGCAGAATCACTACCAACTTGGGAACGCGTTCTACGACGCTCCCCTCCACTTCCTTGAGCGAGAGAGAGAGCATCCGCGGCCCTCCGCCTACCCCTCGACCTGGCAACGACCGGCGACAGCAACAGCTGGGACCTCAGACGTCTGCCACCCACCTCCGCCTCCTCCTCTTCCTCCAACACAAACGTCACCTTCTTGGCCGCATCCAAATCCCCGCCGCTAGCGGCGCCGGACGATCGCTTCAAACACCCCCTACCCACAACGACCCCAACCGCATCCTCCCCCGCGCCGCCAGAAATCTGCAAAGCGTTCAAACAGCACAAGGATCAGTCGCCTCCATTTCCACAGCCGCTCGAGTCGCGTGAAGCATAGCGAGGAAGCGAGAGAAAAAGCGAGGGTTCGAGGAGAGTGAGTGGGAACCCACAGTCCATACCGAGAGCGTGGCGGCGAGGCGCGCGACCAGGTCGGCGTTGGATCCGTTGGCCTTGAGGCCGTGCTCCTTGCAGAGCGCCTGCAGTTCCCGCCGCTTCATCGCCGCGAAATCCATCCTAGCCGCGCGCGCGAATCGAAACCCCACCCCCCGCAGGTCACCACGATCCGGCGAGAGCACCGGCCATCTCCGCGGATCCAAGCTCTCGCTGCTTTCGAACTTCCCGAAGGGGCGGGGGAGGGCGAAGGCGAAAGGAGATTATGAGCGCCTCTCGAGGATTTTAGCTTGGGATTTCAATCGATCGAATCCCAGGCGTCGGGGGATTTCGGGTTCGTGGCGGCCGGGGAATGCAGGCTAGTTGGTGGGATACTGACTTGTGGGTCCCGGAAGGGCGGTGGCGGTGGGAACGGTGTGGCAGTGACAGAGAGCCCGAGGCTTGCTGCGGAAGGAGGCGTGGGCTTCGAAATTTGGGGCTTCCCGCCCAGTAAAAGACGCGAAATTAAACCGGCGCGTGCCCGCCAGTGCGGTTATACGGGGACGCGGGGCGAGGTATTCGGCTGATGGGTGGGGTAGGGAGGAGGAGCGGTTAGTTGGGTCGCTGCGTCAGTGCTGAAGAGAAGGAGGGTACGGGTATGGCCTCTCTTTTTTTTGAGGGAGGGAAGGGTGTGGACTGTGTGTACGTGGCACCGGGTTTCGGGTGAGGCAAACCGCTCCGCGTACCTTCGTCCCACCGAGGAGCGAGCCTCGAGGGTCTGACCGGTTGGGGCGCTGCGCTCGTGCCTTTGATCTGGCAAGGAAGTGATCCTTTTGTTTTTCTGCAGGGAGATAAATTTACCGGTGATTACTGGGCTCGTCCCCAAAATTCACTTCGGCCACTGGAGTCAGTAATACCCAGGTTATGATCACGAAACTCACATCATCGAACAAGGACGGTCGTCGCATACGTTTATATCATTATATGTGTTTGTTTTTTTTAAGATCCAGCGCTGCTGGCATTTCATATATTAAGCAGGGAGCAAACGAGAAGAGCAAAAATACATGGGATGGATCCTAGGATCAGTGTACACAAAAACTGATAAAATTACATTAGCCAATCCCTGTTGGTGACTCTGCGAAAGGCAGTTCCAAGCACTTTGCTCTCGTGTGCCGTCTAAGTTGGATCGTTCATCGGATCGCTGTCACCGTGTCCATTCTGAAAATGCAATTGTTGCGCTCCAGCCACAACTCCCAACTCGAAAGGCATACGTTTATATGTAGCCTACATATATTTTGCGTTCGTTGCGGCCAGAGTATGTGGCATCGTGTTTGATGGGTACATTCGCCATGTCAGCAGCCAATTAACGAACATCTCTTTGTTGAGGGCATCTTCAACGGCAATCTGTAAATTTTCTCTCGCATCCGTCTGCGGACAGGAGGTACGAGTCCGCGGGCATGGATGCGGAAGGACGATATTCAACCGTAGCCGCATACATTTTAACCACAATTCAAACCAACCGAACGAAATTCGTGCAAACAAGGCGGATTTCATTCAAGTTCGAAGATAATTTACATAAAAAGGTCGATGATATTTCGACCGTTTAACTAAAAAAACAAGAAAATAACATAAACCATATACAGGATGACCTCCTCGTACGTGTGGCCGCCCTGCCCTGCTGGACTGCCGTCTCCATCCGTTCTGTCGTCGTCATCGTCGTCCCTCCAGCGGCGCAAAGGCATCGTAGGGCTGCGGCTGCCTGTCGCTCGCGAAGGAGCCGCTCCTGCTGCGCCGTGCGGAGCGACCACTCCTCGCCAATCTTGGCGAGCTCACAGTCAAGGCGGCGATGACGCCCGGCGACCGTCTCCGCGGTGGTCACGGAGCGGTCAAGCGCCTTCGCCGCGGCGAGGTCCGGGTCGTTGCGGACCCATTCCAGCGCCACGTCCGTCTTGGCGAACGTGGAGCGACGCTTGGGGACGCGGGCTCCTGCTTCACGAGGTCGTCGATGTGGGGGTCACGGTTGCGCGACGGGGACGTCGGCTCATCCTTGACCGGCCGAAGCGGGGATGACGGCTCGTTCTTGACGTGGACTTGCGGCGGGGACGGTGGCTCGCCCTTCACTCGCACTGATGATGGTGGCATCTGTTTCATCTGACGGAGCGAATGCGGGGAGGGCGAGAGAGGAAGAAGGTAGGTTGCTGCTCAACGGCGCTGGGAAGGGGGGAGGAGGAAGGTCCGGTGCTCTGCTCCACGACGCCGGAGCTCTTCAATCTGGTCTCCTCCGACACGCGCATCAACGCCCTCAACACCGAGCTCCGTACGACCGTCCAAGGAGATTCCCCGGTCACCGTTTTCTGCTAGGCTATCGGCGACGAACTTCGTGAACTCGGCGATCACGTCGA
>CBMN010262313.1:0-13106 GCA_000582825.1 Hordeum pubiflorum | reverse complement strand
CCACTTTGTGCTGCAATAACTCGTTCTTCTTCATGGAAAACCCAACACAGATCACAAGTATCAGTGGGCGGTGGAGAGCACGCGCTTGAGGTCGTGGAAAGATTCGTTCGCCTGCGTGGACCAGTCGAACGCATCTGTCTTCTTGAGCAGCCGGTACATGGGTGAGGCCCTAATGCTCTGGATGTGCAAAATGAATCCTCAAGTGGTAGATACTTCGGGTATGTCTACTTATGTGGGCTACTAAAAATGGCACTTTTAAATCTTTAAGAGTTCGTGCTTGAGAGAAAGTTAGAAGCCTGATGGAAAAGCTTTTGTCTACTGCTGGGAAGGAGGTTCTTATTAAAGCGGTTTCATGGGCAATACCGGTTTATTCTATGGCTTTTTTAAGGCTACTGAGGGGTTTATGCGAGAATGTGACATCGATCATATGCCAATTCTTGTGGGGGTAGTAAACATGAGAAAAGAAAACTATATTGGGTTTCATGGGATGTCATGACGCGACTAAAACACTCGGAGGTATTGGCTTCCGTGGTCGTGGGATATTCAATTTTGTGGTACTATCCTGACAAGCACGACATGTGATGCATGATCCTTTATCTCTTAGTGCAGAAATTCTCAAGGCAACATACTTTACTGGATGCTCTTTTTGGAGGTCGAATTAGGGCCTCACCCTTCCCAGATTTGGCAAGCTATACCGGATGGTAGAGATATCTTGTCCCAAGCAATTATTAGAATAATCGACGAGGTGACTTCAAGTATACGGGCACATAACTGGATTCGGCGGGAGAATATCAACATGCCAACCATCCCTTAACCCTGATCTACCTTGATTGGTGTTTGAGCTGATTGATCCCACCTCGTATTCCTGGCGAGAGGAATTGGTGAGGTCGGTCTTCTTGCCGATTGACGCAGAGGAAATTTTAAATATCCCGCGATGCATGAGGATAGTTGAGGACTTCTGGGCATGGGGTGTGGAACGTAGTGGTAACTTCACTATCCGCTCTGCATATATAATGGTTGTGAAAACTAAGTTGGGCAGAGAGAGCTAGCTACAGGAAAATGAAGGATCTTAAGTTATTGCTGCAAAAAGCAAAGGTTGGACCTCTCTTTGGAGAATTCAGGTTCCGTCTAAATTGAGGGTGTTCTTGTGGTGGCTCGCACAACATTCTATCTCGATAGGGGAGCTTCTTCACCATCGGAACATGGCCACGACGTGTGTGTGCCTTTTATGAGGAGTTGTCGATACATGGTGGCATGCATTGCTTGATTGTTCCGATCATGACGCAAGAAGTGTATGGTCTCTCTCCTATGAGGAGGTTGAACACATGTGTTCCAACCGTTCCCCTAAAAAATGTGTTCCAATCATGACTTAAGTGGCAATAATTAGATCTTCTCCATGCATGAATCCCTGTCACACTTGGATTTTACTCGGTTGGTTGTCACCTTGTGGTGATCTAGAGTGCTAGGGGGAAGGCAATTCACGAAGAAATCTTTCAGAGCCTACTATCCACACATCATTTTATTACCTTATCTTTAGATATACATGTTCTTGACAAGCCTAACACTAATGTGATTAGAGCATCATATTTCCGGGCTGAAGCTGTGGCAACGCCCCCCCCCCCAAGAACCTGGTAAACATCAATGTTGATGCAGTTGTGTCAAGGAATGGTGGGTACGAAGTAGTTGGAGCTCTGTGCAGAGACTGTGAGGGGATTTATTTAGGAACATCCTCCATTGTTTTCAATGGTATTACTGATCCACCAACACTTGAAACCCTTGTAGTGAGAGAAGTTTTGGTGCTCGCTGATGAACTTTATGCCCAGGGAATCCATGTGGCTTTAGACTTTTGTAGATGATATAAAGCAAGGAGTTCATCAAGCTACAATGCGATCATTCAGGAAATCATTGATCGTTCAGCTGCATTCCCTATTTGTAATTTCATTCATGAGTTTAGGAGCTTGAATGTTGAGGCTCACAATCTAGCGAAGCATGCTTTATCTTTAGGGGTTAATCACCATGTTTGGTTAGGCCAACCCGATGGTCTCCTTTCGTCCCTGTAAACATTGTGACTGGTTAATAAAGTTTTGTGAGATTGTCTAAAAAACTATGTTCCTAAAAAATGACTCGACAAATAGGTTCCTGAAAAGCCTAAAAACACCACATTCATCTTTATATTAACGATAGCACAACAATTCTTGTGGTTATTTTGTTTACCACTGGAAGTTCTAACCTTAGAGCATCTTCAGCGTCGTTCATCAAAACACACCCAAAACGTCCTAGCAAAGTTGACCAGCCAACCCTATACATGGAATGCCCGCCCCTTTTTCAAAGAAAAGGGACAAAACCAAATGTCCACTGTGCAGCTTCACAACCATTGGTCGATAACAATTCAAGCATAAATACGAATCCCGAACAAGTCCAGCGTCGGATGTTCAACAAGTTTTATAAAATCATCAATTCAGAATTCAAACATACTCCTAGAAAGCGGCCTTCCTCTCAAGCTTTCTTATCTCTTTCAGCTTGATGTTCTTGATCGACACATGTTTTCCCAATTGGGCCACCTCTTGAGCTTCATCCAACAATGAATCATAATGAAGGGCTTGCGTTCTGTTCTATAGTACATCGCGATTGTGCGTGTGGGATATACAACGACGTGATTACGAGGCTAAAATATTGAGTGAATCAATGAATTGGCTAACGCCTATAGTAACAAGAAGCGAGATATAGGATCTCCGTGATTGACGCGCCTAGTGGCCACCTTGTATCCACTTTGTGAAATCGCACTGCAAAACTTCATGACAACATTTGAAATGGTGTACCACCGATGGATTAGTGACTTTGCATTGCAATAATTGATCACATCCAAACTGTATGGCATAGAGTTCTTGTACTCATGAAACAAAAATGCACATGTTGTCAAAATTTGGTGCCCATTTCCTTCATGTATATAAACCCCGCACTTGTGGCTAACCACGCGTCGCACAAAAATGCATCATCTCTCACAGAGTTACCCACCATCATGCTTACTTAATGTTAAATGAGGAAAATGTCACAAAAATATCAATGGTATTTGTCCAAACACTTGTCAGGTATGGTGTTCGTCATGAACGGTATCAGAAGGGTACAGACAATACCTGGGTTGCATATGGATCATGGGGTGCAACAACGGCGAAGTACGAGGTGCCTGGGTGGAGCAACGGTGGTCCAACAAGAATCAGGCGGCGAACAGAGTAGTCTAGAGGCGGTGGCGTTCTTGGTGGGTGCGGATACAAAGTAAGGGGCGGAGTGGGGAAAAGGGCTCTGGAAGGGGTGGTTTGTGCGGGTCGGGTGTGTCGGAGTCCTACGTGGTGGCTATTCGAACTCCCCCAAAGGTGTGTCTAATATGATTTCAGATCAAATCATGCATTGACCTCGTGATAGAAGTAAATAACTGCTTGATAATGCTTGTTGATATACACATGTAATCGGCGTTGTCCCTTCGGAGAGATCGTGAAAGGTCTTTGATGACATCATGAATTCCTATCTACTCCCTCTGTAAAGAACTATAAGAGCATGACGTTCTTATAATTTTTTTACGGAGGGACTTGTTGTTAATTACAGGGCCTCATCATGTTCTCATCTTATATATCTGAATTCTCTAAATAACTAGCCTCCACTAACTATTTCTCTCACCATGCAAGCATGCCACATCATCGCATAACATGCATGAGGAAAATGCCCACCTCCACTATCATAAGTCTCTCAATATGCAAGCATGCCACTTCATCATGAAACATGCATGGAAAAAAGATCATCTTAACATGCAAAATTACATGAGAATTTCATTCTATTATGCTATTTATATTTAATAAACATTTTACAACTATATAGTAATCGAACATAATAATATTACTATTTTATACAACGAATTACATTGAAATATCTTACAAAACATTTCCTCAACAACGTGCGGGGTACCATCTAGTATCCTTAGTCTTGCTGTCTTATCCTCCTCGTGAGTGTGTCCACATTCTTCCTCACAACACGACTGCACCATTATCATTGGTTCTCCCATGCAAGTGTCTCCAACGAGTTGCTAACACACTGGTCTGCCAACAAGAATGATGGAAATCTCAGCATATCAAGGAATGGATCTCATTTTTCATATATATTTTTGCATTCAAGGTTACTAAACAAATCTTGGCTACGAGCTTTTACAAGGTTGGGAAAATGCAAATACAAGTCAAGAATTATGCCACTTTTTTTACGGTGGAATTATGCCACATGAAAGATCGCTCGCACACAATAGGCGTCAGCATGGCAATCTAGGTGATCATGTCACGGTTGATGCCACTCGAGCGACCATCTCTGGTCTCCGCCATGGCCTGATGACCATGTCTTGGATGTCGCCTATATCTCCGGTGCACGCCACTACGTTTGCCATCGTCACCTATACTAGTGAATGAATACTTAGGGGTCTAGAGTAATTAGTGGAGTCACGTCAAATAGGTTTTCTGTAGCAGTTGAGACACATTAAGGCGAGGAACGAAAATAAATTATCTTCAGAGCATTATTTGTTGTGTATTTTACATTTTTACCCCTATAGTCAGGTACTCCCACTCTCTCGTCCTAACTTTGGAGTGCCAATTGAGATCGTCCATCGGGTTGAAAGAAGTGGATGGCTCATCTTAATTTGGGGGTACTGTAAATGAGTGCAACTCAAGTGCTCCTTTGCTAAAAAAATCGTGCGAGGCTAGACGAAAGTCGCTTGACTTTTAAATTTGGGTCCATGGACCATTTTCAACCGTATGATGAAGGTCCAACATCGCCTGGCTTTCTTCTTCCTTTAACTGGCCTTCTTCTTCCCAGACCGCCGCACGGGCCACCGGCCGAACCCTCTGCGACCACCACTCGCAGCCGGCACGCGCACCCCTCCCTCCCTTGAACCTCCCCCACCCTCGGTCTTCCGCCGCTCCCGGACATCCCTCTAGCCTCGCCCGCGTCCAATTTTTTCTTCGGTGGAGCCCCACCATCGACCCCACCCTAAACCCTAAGACAGGTAATGGGATAGCCCTCCGACAAGCCCCTTCCTTCTCCTTACTCCCCTCCGGCCTTCCTCCGATGAATTTCTTCAGGAATTTCAAAATCGACCGACCCATTAGCTAAAGTCAGTCGATTAACATTTAGCTAATGTGAAACAAATCTGGTTCCTAATTGCTGAGTGGCAGGGCTCTTTGGAGCTCGAAGCCCATGCAGACACTACTACCTCTCTTGCTTCGTCGAATGGCCTGCTTTGCCATATGGATGACCCTACTGTTACTATGACTATATACACCCGCTAGCACCTCTGGATAGGGAGAACCATGAGGGTTTTTGATAATTCCTCCCTGCACGTTGATGGCCGCTTGCATCTCATCAAACAAGACAACCTCATGCCAACGACGTATGTGCATTGGATCTCTAATCGCAAAATGAACCACCTTCTGAACTAGATTAGTTTTACTTTCCTTTTTCCTTTCCTTTGCTAGTGTTTTTCTGTCGGCAACCTCGCCCTGATTTTGTAACGTTAAACTATGTATCACTATTCCTTCTTAATCAATACGCAACTCATCGCCAATTTCTCAAGAGAAGAAGAAGAGTGTGTCTGAAATGGTGGAGGACACTGTGATATGGATATACATCCTCCTCCAATCAATGTGGATAGCTTTGGGTACCCCAACGTGTGAGTATTGTCATCACCATAATTCCATTCAAATTTCTTTAGCAACCACTAACTTATACGACCAATGTACCGTGTGATTTCAGAGTTCATCATGTACATCCAATTTATTGTGAGAATTTAAAGCCATGCCTAAGCTCCCCTTCAATGGCTGCAAGGATACATGACCTCTATCATTTCACCGTAACGCCACCATACATATGATTTCGTTTTTTAGAGTACGCCAATGGCGTACCATATTTTTATAGAAGATAGAAGGTGTTTTTACAAGAGGCGAGGCACAAATGCGAACATTTGCTCCAGCGCACGGACCCACACCACACCAACACCTACAAGCTACACTAAGTCTACTCTCTCACAAATCTATGTAGACCACCAATAGCGCCCGCCGCTTCTCTCCATTCTGCCACCTCGCCTAGGATCACTGTGACCAGCTGACTCGGCCTCATCTATTGTTCAATCTTGTTGAATACCCTAGCATCTCTGTGCTTCCATAGGGACCAAGTGACCGCCGTGACCAGAGTGTCAAAACCTCGCTTGTCCGCCCTGTGGAAGTTGCCTCTTTCTCTCAGCCACCAATCCAGCATTGTTTTGGGAGGGGATGAATCCTACACATTGATTTGGAGCGTGTCCCAAACTGTGTACCACACCTCGCGGGCATATGTGCACCTGGTGATTATGTGATCAACATTATCCTCATCTTGTAGGCAAGTGCAGCACGGGGAGGGAGCATCCTGCAGGCCATGTCGGGCTCTCCAGTCGGATGTCCAAATTCGATATTGCATGGCCAGCCAAGCAAAAATCTTGCATTTGAGCGGTGCCCAACTCCTCCAAATGCACTTAGCCATGGGAGGACGCATCAAATTAGCACAAAGGTTGTTGTACACCAAGCGGGCCAAGTATTGTCCCGAGGCGGAACAAGTCCAGGTGAAGACATCCGGTCCCTCCGTGTTTCTGTTCACCGTGGATATTGCATGACATAGGTGCATGCATTGCAATTGAGCCATGAAGGAGGACTCGGGCTGGCAGTCGGTCATCCAACTACTATCAAGGAGTGCCTGCTGTACCGTGCGTGTGTTGGCCACTCTCGTGTGCACCGTAGCAAGTATCAATGGTGCAATGTCCGTCACAGCAAATCCGTTGATGCACTGATCGCGCCAAAACAGAACTCTGTCACCCCTTCCTGTCTCAATGTGTACGAGGGTATCAAACACCATTCGGGTCTCCAAATCTTCAGCCATAGCAAGGCCCTGCCAAGGCCTGTGGGGTTCCTTCCTCTTGAGTCATTCCCATCTGACACACAGCGCCAGGGAGTGATGTTTCATGTTCTTAATCCCCAGCCCACCACGGCACTTGGGCCGACAAATGGTATCCCAAGCGACGAGGCATTGTCCACCATTCACCTTGTCCTTGCCCGCCTAGAAAAAAGACTTCATCCACTTGTTAATCTCCTCAAACACCCAGGCTGGAGCATCCACAATCATGAGATGGTGTATGGGTCTCACTGATATGACAGATTGTACCAGAATAAGTCGTCTGGGCCGCTGAATCAGGCCTCTTTGTCATGCCAGGACACAGTGCCAAACCTCATCAAGAAGGGGCTGCCATTCAGCCCTGGTCAGATTTTTGATAGCGAGCTGGAGTCTAAGATACCTACAGGGGAACTTCATGAGGTCACAATGAAGCAGAACAGACACCCTAAGCTTGTCCTTCGGATCCCCTCTGATAACAATCGCAGAAGACTTCCGGTAGTTGACTCGTAGCCCGGACGCCTCACCAAAAGCATCAAGTGCGGATTTGACAAAGTTCAGGTCCTGAGTGGATGGCCTGATAAATAGGGCCACGTTGTTCGCGTACACCAAAATCCTCTGCATAGCCGTGATCCCCGAGAAAGTGTTGAGCACGCCCTGCTCCAAAGCCTTGTTCACCAGTGCCGTGAGAACATCCATCGCTATGACGAAGAGAAGGGGAGATGGGATCACCTTGAGGTAGCCCGCACGCGTGTCCAAAGCTCTTTCTTGGCACTCCATTCACTATGATCTTGGTAGTCGCCGTCCGGAGCAAGATTGCAATCCAATTCATCCATCTTGCACCAAAGCCCTTGGTTTTCATGACCTCAAACAGAAAAGGCCAAGACAATGAGTCGAACGCCCGTGAGATATCAAGCTTAAGGAACACCCCCGGTTCTTTGCGTGCATGAATCCTCCTCGCCACTTGCCGGACAAGTAGGAAATTGTCATGTAAGTGTCTCCCCTTGATGAAAGCTAACTGGTTTGCTCCAACTATCTCCTGCATTTGTCTCCCGAGCGGTTCGCAAGCACCTTTGCAAACAGTTTTGGGATGCTGTGAGGTAAGCTAATGGGGCGGTAGTCGCCAATCTCCTCGGCATCGGGTTCCTTGGGAATAAGGACAATGTGCGCCTTGTTGAGCTTCGCAAATCCACGACCGTCACCAACATATAGCTTGAGTATGACCGCCATTACATCTCTCTTGATTATGGGCCAAGCTCTCTGATAGAAAGCCCTAATGTAGCCGTCCGGGCCGGGAGCACGGTCAGGAGGTAGCTCTTTAATCACTCCCCATACCTCCTCCTCCATAATCATCTCTTCCAGCTCGCTCAGGTCGTGAGGCTGCGTGCCCAAAAACTGGAGATCGAGGGAATGTCGTCTGGCCTGCTCATTGCCCAATAGGTTGTCATAGGCCTCAAAGAAAGCCTCCTCCTTGAGCTTCTGGTCCGTGATAATCTCGCTTGATATGAGTATTGAAGTTCTTGGACCTGCGTCCGTTGGCGACTGCCTAAAACAGCTTTGTATTCGCATCACCTTCCTTTAGAACATCTCTAGCAGACCCCTTAAAATTGCACACTGTAAAACTGGTATACAGGTCAAAGAAAGCCATTTTAAGGGTCCATTTTAGCTATGGCCGAACAGAAAGTGTAAAACTAGGATAAAGAGCTCCTTCCTCCAGTCCGGCGGTCGCCGCCCCTTCCCCCAGCCGACCGTGCCGGCCACGCCGACCGCGCCCAACCCCGTCGCTTGTCGCCCGTGCTCCGTCGCCCGTCGGCCGCGCCCCGTCCCCGCCGGCCGCTCCCCATCACCATGTAGGCCGCGCCCAGCCTCGCTGGCCGTGCCCCGTCGCCCATCGGTCATGCCCCGTCGCCCGTCGGCCGTCCCCTGCTCCGTTGCCAGCCGCGCCGGCCGAGCCGTGCCCCTTTGCCGGCCGCGCCGGGAGGATTCCAACAGCCAGGCTGAGGTCATGGGAGGCCACGGTGAGGTCGAGCTCGTCCAATTTGAACCGGCGGCGATCGATTGCGGCGTCCAGTGGCCTTTTCCGGTGTGCGGTGATGAATTCCGGCGAGTTTAGGGCGGATACCGGCAAACTCCGCGGCGACGTGTTTGCTCCGACGAGGTTTGACCGGTATACGGGGCCCCTTCGGTTCGGCCTTCCAACCTTTAGATATAAGGGTTTCGGGTGTGGATTTTTCGTGCCCCTTAAAAAATTTACGGGTTGGACCACTTTTACGGTTTGTGTTCTGGACACTTTTTTCAACCAAAACTGTAAAACGCAAACAAATTATGGATTTGACCACTAATACAAGGTCTGCTAGAGATGCTCTTAGCCATCTCAATCTGGATCTTTGGCGGTCAATGGTTTGTTCAAGGGCGGCTAGTCCTAGCAATGCATGCTTCAGGGCATGGTTAATAATATAGCCTGCTGAAGGCTATATGGAAGTGCCATGTCATTTAGAGCCATCATCTATATGCACTCATACAAAAATGTGGGCTATAAGGTTGGCTATTATATTAGTATTTTTTTTTCTTTT
This sequence comes from Hordeum pubiflorum, assembly GCA_000582825.1. Taxonomy (NCBI): domain Eukaryota; kingdom Viridiplantae; phylum Streptophyta; class Magnoliopsida; order Poales; family Poaceae; genus Hordeum; species Hordeum pubiflorum. The sequence goes on along the minus strand of CBMN010262313.1, from coordinate 3,585 downwards.
TTCTCTCTATCTCTTTCTTCACATTTATTGTATTTGCCTAGAGATGTGCATATAGCTAGGCTATTGCATAAGGCTGGCCATAGTGGGGGTAACTTAGGTGGTATCATGTACTTGGGAATAGCAAACATGCTGATGTGGCAGGGAATTAAAGAAAAGAAAGAGGGTTCGAGTAACATAGGTAGATATCGTATCATGTTAAATGCTATGCTACTTTGTGTCATACATGACAATAAATATGATCTTACATGATACTACTCTATGATACTATGCACTATGAAGGTAGTATCATACACTAGTATCATATGTATGATACTAATACATGATACTCCCACTATGAGCCCACTCCCCTTACTTTTTTACATCTCTTTCCTTCACATAGGCAAAAGTGCCATGTAGGCGGGCTATAAGCCCACTATTGAGTACTGTTAAGAATTAATTACCTTTTATTAATTAGGGATATTCCCGGCCTCTCCCCTAACCACCGTCGGTTGCAAGGCAACAGACGTGACTATTGGCTCGTGTCCTTTCAGTAAAAGACACCTCCTGTAATACACCCTTTGGAGGGTATAAATACCCACATCAATGAATAAGAAATAAGGGTTTCGAGTTCCTCTCGGTGGCGCGCTGCCGTGAGTTTTCTATTCCGTCGGTCAAGTTCGATCCCCTCCTGGTTCTCGTCCCTGTTGGCCCTCTCAGCCAGCAGGTTACGTGAAGGTTTGGAGGGTTTGATCTCAGCTCGTAAGGAGGGCTAGGGTTCTCTGGAACAATGTCTACATGGCGACGCAAGGTACTGCAGGAGCTTCGAGGCAGGACAGTGAGCCGTTAGAGGTTTTGCTTGGTAGATTGGATCTGCAGGAGGAGGAGGAAGATCAGTTTGTATGGGAGGATGAGTTCAAGGACGAGCCAATCGCAGCAAAGTGGCTTGCAATCGCCAAGGTTCACACCAACAAGGGGTTCAGTCCCTCTGCTCTATATTCTGATATGCGAGCGGCATGGAATCCGGCTAGGGATGTGAGATGGCGCAAGATTGAAGATAATCTATTCACGATCCAGTTTGGGTGTCTGGGAGATTGGAATACTGCCATGAATATGGGACCGTGGTTTTTCCGAGAGCAAGGGTTGTTGATAGCTGAGTATGACGGGTTTATGAATCCACGATCTATAGTTTTGGACAAGATCGCTGTGTGGGCAAGGGTATTGAAACTGCCGGACATTTTTTTGTTCCTGGCGACGATCAAAGGTATGTGTCGGAAGATGGGGAAAATTCTTGAAGTCCAGACTACTCTCCCGGCTGGGTTTGTTGGAGAATCTGTTCGAGTGAGGGTGGAACTAAATGTGACAAAAAAGCTGATCAGATTTGTTTCTATTACAAAAAGTGAGGTCACTGAATACTATCAAGTTCGATATGAAAATATCCCAATTTTCTGTGGTAAGTGTGGGATGCTTGGTCATTGGTACCAGGAATGTGGTACGGAAGAACACGATGTCAACAAGTTGGAGTGGGGTGATTTTATGCTGGTAGATGGAGGAAGAGGAGGCAGAGGGCGCGGCTCAGGGAGAAGCTCTGGAAGGGGCAGAGGAGGAGCTGGAAGAGGGGATCCATCCGTTGGTCCTGGACATGGAAGGGGTGACCCTCACTTTGCTGCTGATGTGAAAAAGTACACGACTAGTTGGCGTCATAATGCCTTATTTAAGGATGGGATTCAAGACATGGAAACAGATGTGGGTGCACAAAATCTGAATATTAGTCAAGACGTTCGATCAGGAAATCTACTTGGGAAAAGAATGGCTGAGAATGCACACGTACATGGAGAAGAACATGGCTGCTTACCTGCCCTTCCGGCGAGTCCAGATATAATTCTTGATACTAACAGTGGGGCTATAGTCCCTGTAGGGAATACGGCGAACATAGTTGATCAGTTTGCTGGCGGAGGGGAGTCACTAAAGGAAGGTCTGTTGGAAAATTCTCAGAAGAGGGTGATCAGGAAGAAGCTAAAGGGTTCAAATGGTGTGGCAATTGACAGAACATCAACAGGAGAATCGGCGGCCTCCACGGCGGAGGACCACCGGGAGCAATGAAAACCTTGGCGTGGAACTGTCGTGGAATGCTTTCAGCCATGACAGTTCGAGAGCTCTTGGACTTGCAAGGGCATGTGAAAGCGGATGTGGTTTTTTTGTCTGAATCACATCTGAATACAACTAAGGCAAATGAAGTACGCGTGAAGTTAGGCTTTGATTTTATTCACATTATTGATAGTGATGGTCGGTCGTGAGGGCTTGTACTTTTTTACAATCTTGCAAATGAAGTTGTGTTAAATTATTCCTCGCCTAATTTCATTGATGGTTTGTTATGGATGGTAACGATGTGGCTTGGCATCTCACATGTTTTTATGGAGACTCTAATTGGGATATGAAGCATCAATCATGGACACAGTTGAGAAATCTGCACAACAATGCTACAGGACCATGGATGGTGATCGAAGATTTTAATGAAATCTTGGTAGCGAGTGAGAAATAAGGTGGAAATATTAGACCTCGACATTACATGCAAAATTTCAGTGATTGTATAGAGGATTGCAGGCTTCAGGAAGTTATGGCAATTGGGGATCTTTTCACCTAGAGCCGTGGTGTGATCAGGGAGAGGCTAGACCGAGCCCTCTGTAATGAAAAGTGGGCTGAGATGTTTCTGTTTGCTGCAGTTGTCCATGAACATCACGTTCATTCAGACCATAGACCACTGCTGCTAGATACGAATTACTTTGCAGCTGCTATGGGGAGAAAGCCAACAGGAGAAAGGAGGTTCGAAGCAAGATGGCTAAGTGAACCGACAGTGGATGAGATAGTTAAGACGGCTTGGGAACGAGCTAAACTTGCTGGTATCGGGACATCTCTAGCGGACCGTACAAAATAAGTTAAGGATGACTTACATAAGTGGGACAGAGAAACCTTGATGGGGCCGGAAAAAAGGATAAAAAAGATATAGAAAGATATAGAGAAATTGAGGAGAGGAGCGTTGACTGTCGAGGTGCGCAAAAAATTGAAGGAACTGCAGGTACTTATTGAAAATTTGCTTGATCAAGAGGAGCTAGTTTGGTTACAGCGGGGCCGTGCAAATTGGCTTCTTCATGGAGATAGAAACACATCATTCTTTCATAAAGCTGCAAGTGCTCGTAAAAAAAGAAACTGTATCAAGAGACTCTTGGATGACACGGAGTATGGAAAGAAGATATTGATGATGTGAATAGCATCATAACAGGTTACTTTATGAACCTGTTTACGTCACAGGTGCAAATACCGAATGAGGATGTGTTGAATAAAGTACACAACCGGGTAACAGGAGAGATGAACAACGCTCTTATGGCACCGTACACTGCAGAAGAGGTGAGAAAGGCACTTTTCTCAATTGGCGACTTCAAAGCTCCGCACTACCAGAATAACTGCAGCTGCCGACGGCCTAATCTATGCCGACGGCCCCCGTGGTCATAGATGTATGTATCCCGACGGCCTAGGTCAAGCCGTTGGCGTAGACAAGCCGTCGGCATATGTCCACCTATGCCGACAGGGCCGTCGGCATAGATCGGCTGT
>CBMN010261694.1:0-11022 GCA_000582825.1 Hordeum pubiflorum | reverse complement strand
CCTCGGCTGCGCGTCGGCCGCCGCGTCCCGGGCCCACGCGCCCGTCCCCGCCTCGGCCTCGGTGCGCCCGGCCGCCGAGGAGGAGGGGGAGGAGGAGGAGGAAGAGTGGCGCGAGAGCCGGCGGCGGCGGAGGCGGAGGGAGAGGAGGGCCGCGAGGGCCGCGGGCGGCGGCGTCGCGCCTGCTGGGGACGTGTGGTGCACGTGCACCCCGGGGATACCCTTCGCCGCCGAGGCGTCCTCGGTCGACTGCGTCGTGGCGCGCCACCACACGCACACGGCGGTCCCCGGCCGTCGCGGGGAGGCCGAGAGGCGACACCGGGAGGTCTGTGCTGGCTTCTCCTTGCCTCTGGTGGATTTTCAGATGTGCAGACGGCTAGCTTGCGCCTCTCCTTGCTGAAACTTCCAACGAATTTTGCTCTTCTTCGGAAGCCCAACTGAATCTCCATCTCGTTCTGAATCGACTTCTGATTTCCAGAGGACCGCCGAGCAGCGGGCGCGCAGGGTCACCATGCGGGAGCACATATCCTCGTCCTTCATGGACTCGCCGCCGCGCTTCCACATGCCGTTCCACGACGCCGACCTCCTACACTCAGGCCGCCCCCGCCACATCACTGGATTCGCCCACCCCTACGACAGGACCGAGGAAGAGGTACAGCACAACATCTGCTGTTTCCACGCACCCTGTGAACCACACCGACAAAAGCTCACAGTACTTCCATCCAGCATTCATTTAATCATTGTTGGTACATGATAGGTTGGTCCTCCACATCCCACAAGAATCATTCTGATTGGGTAAATCTCATGGTAGCCACCATAGACGGTTTCAGACTTTCAGGGGGTCCATGCTCAATCTTATACTACTACTAAGACAGTAGTAGCCATCATATGTACTCCATGGTCCATGCTGATTTGGCATTTTTGTTTCTATGCCTTGTACTCACATGGTACCATCCCGCAGAACGATCCTCACACGTTCTATACTGAAGTGGTTGCACCTCTGGAATTGGAGCAGTATACTAGTTTATCACCCCTGGCTGGTTGTTATGTTTATACGACACGCAAGCACGCAGCAGATAGTAGGATGGAGGCACATGAGAGCAGGTGATGGTGGTAGATATGTTTGGTGTAGAGGCAGAGAGCCCTTTGAGTGTAGATGCAGATTTCCCTTTCCTTTCCCTGCTGTGTTTACACACACAGATGATGAATCATTGTGCCGGACTGAACAACCATATCGCCGGTTCTTTTGGTTAACTAGTTGCCATGATGCTGGAATGGGCGGTTGTTAAGTTGTTTAATGTGATCTTATAGGATGGGGTGAGCCCAATGAAGGATTCGAATGCCTGACTGAGCAAGGATCATTAGAATATGGGCCCCTTCAAGTGAACTGTACGATATGAACTGGCCTGTTTGTGAGTCAAAAGGCGGCCTTCGGTGCTAGTTTTGACTTTGAGTTCTGCACTTAAGATACAACAAAATACCTAGTAGTTCTTGATCAGAGAACTGCGTTATTTTTTATTTTTTATTTGCTAGTTTCCTGCTCGTCGAGCACAACGCTGTCGTGCCACTTTAGTGCTAATCAGTAATGGACTTTAGTGCTAATCAGTTATGGAGCTGTTTTTCATCTGTTGTACACTAGTTGTTGGCATCAGGTCATTTGATAGGTTGTCCCAGTTCACTGTCAGTCACCCACAAGCTATAGAATGGGGTGAGCTTAGTGAAGGATTCAAATGCCTGAGCAAGGATTATAAGAATATGCCCACCTTCAAGTGAACTTCACGATATGAATTGGCATGTTTGTGAGTCAAAAGGCGGCCTTCGGTGGTAGTTTCGAGTTCCGCACTCAAGATATAGAGAAAAATATCTAGCACTTTGATCGGAGAACGGCATTATTCCTTTGCTAGTTTCCTGCTCGTCGAGCACAACGATGTCCTGCCACTTTAGTGCTAATCAGTTCTGAAGTTGGTTTTCATCTGTTCTACTGTACTAAAGACGTTGGCGTCAGGTCTTTGATAAGTTGTTCCAGTTCACTACTGTCAGCCAGCCACAAGCCATTTAGATCCCTCGAATACTTTCTGTTAATGGATATGTAGCATGCACTTTGAACTCAATTTATCTGTTACAACATTCAGATAATGATGTTTCGAACGCGGCTATTATTGGGGAGAATGGGCATGTATGATCAATACCAGGATTGGCGCCTTGACGTCGATAACATGAACTACGAGGTATCCCCTTGTGCCGCGACAGATTTCAGTTGCAGTGGGTTTGCACATTATACCATCTTTATCTAACTGTACATTGTCTCCCAACTGCATCATTTGACAGGAGCTACTCGCTCTCGAGGACAGGATTGGGTACGTGAGCACAGGGCTGCGTGAAGATGAGATCGCCCGCGGCCTTAGGGTTGGCAAACACATGGCATTCGACCGGAAGCATTTCTCGACAGAGACGGAGCGGAGCTGCAGCATTTGTCAAGTATGATCACCTAGCTCCTCTTCTTTCTGTTTGCCCCCTTTGTCTTGCATCAGCGCCTGCGCTTAGCCACTTAGCATGAACTTACATTCCATAATTTCCATTGCAATTTTTCAGGAAGAGTTTGAAGCGAGTGAGGAGATGGGTAGGCTGAACTGTGGACACGGCTACCATGTGCACTGCATCAAGCAGTGGCTCTCCCGGAAGAACGCCTGCCCACTTTGCAAGATCCCCGTCTCAAAACCATGAGATAGACCTCTACCCACAGTTTGTATTTTCCGGTAGAATACATATGTATTCATCATCATATCTGAAAGGTGTTTGTTCTTGTGCGTAGTTGTACTGTACAGGCCCCTCTGATGCTCCCGCCGCATATACGCATTGTTGTTGTAAAAAAGATCAGATACACAGGCACACGTGCATATAGAAATGATATTGTCCGCATCGCCTTGAATCCCAGCTCAGTCACGGCCTCGTGCATTTCCCGCCGACGAGCTTCAGGTAGTTCCTTATGGCGAGCGACTGCGCTCGCGGGTGCCGCGCCAATGGTGACGACGGTGGCGTCATCTTCCTTCTTGATGTCGCCGCCGATGAGCCTTTCACCATCGCGGATCTCCTCGATGTGTGCGCGCGCTGCAAGCCGTCACGCGGTCTCTGCTGCTCCGCCGCGCTCTCGTCGTCCGCGGCCTGTGCTTCTAGTCCGAGCTCCCTCTCGATCGCCTCGGCCCGCATTATCATCTCCTTCTCGCCGGCCCGCCGGGCCTCCACCCACGCCTCGGCCGCCGCCACCTTCTTGTCGGCGACCGCGCGGACCACCTCGGCGCGGCCGGTCAGGTACTCGTACTCGAACCTCGGGAGCGTCACGTTCCCGGACCTCCGCGGCGCCATGGAAGCCCTCTCCATCGCCGCGCTCTCCACGGCGGCCCTCAGCCTCTCCGTCGCCGCGGCCTCCGACGCCCTCGCCGCCTCCAGCTCCCTGATCGACCCCCTGATCCTCTGCTCGGCGGCCGCGATCTCGGCGTCCACGCTGTCCGCGTCGTCCTGGACGCCCTGGTTCTCCTGCTCCATCAGCGCCTTCTCCTTCTCCGCCGCCTCGGTCTCCTCCTCCAGCTGCTGCAGCGTCGCCTCCAGGTCGGCCAGAATCTCGCCGGCCATCTCGTCGGCGGCCGTGACGGCGCCCAGCCGGCACTTGGCGTCGCGAAGCGCGGCCTCCAGCTGCCGCACCTGCGCGCCGGCCTTCTTCTCCTGCTCCTCGAGCCGGCCGATCTCCTCGGCGAGCCGTGCAGCCTCCGTGCGCGTGCGCTCCATGGACGCCGTGAACTGCAGGCTCTCTCCTTTGGCGGACTCCAGCTCCGCCCGCGCCATGTCCAGCTTGGCTTCCGCCGCCTGCAGCGACGGCGAGCTGTCGTGTCCCTCGTCGGTGATCTCCGAGTCCGAGGAGTGGCCGAAGCCGTGGCGGAGCCGTCTGTCGTCGGAGCTCGCCGCGGTGAGCCACGCTTCCAGCTCGCTAGACACGCTCGCGCGGCTCATGGCCGCGCCTCTCTGCAGCCCCATGGTCGGCGGCGCCCACCTCGTCACCTCGTCCTGTGTCTCTCTGGTAGACGACCGGCCGGCTCCGGTGAGCTCAAAGGCGACGCGCGTCTCGTTCGCTTCATGGTCATGGGCGACGACCGAACCAGGGCTCGTCGCGATGGACGACTCTTCCTCGGCCACGGCCATGCCGGCCTTGGCCTCCCTCGCGGCCTTCACCTCGCGCTGCAGCTCCCGCAGCTCCCTCTTGACGCGGTCCAGCTCCCGCATCACCTCGGCGTAGGTCGCGCCGCCGCTAGACTCAAGCGGCCGAGCACCACCGACATCGACGGCGAGGCCGCCTACGTTCGCGCGCGGTCCTTTGAGGAGCTCCGACCTGCGAGACCCCTGCCGCTCCAGCTGCTTTTTGGCCATGACTGACGGCATCTCAGGCTCCGCGGCAACGACGGCGCGCGCCCTCTCCTTCTCCAGTCCTTCCTTGGCGTCGGCCTGCTCCACCAGCTGCTTGGCGTCGGCCTGCTCCACCAGCTGCTCCATCTTCTTACCCGCAAACAGCTCAGGATCCGCACGCGCCTTCTCCTTGTGCGTCTCCTTCTCCGGAGTGACGGCCAGACGCCGGTGCGGCAGCCGATCGGTGCCGGACCCGGACCTGGCCACCTGCTTGACATCAGACGACACATTCTGCACGCAGTCACCACGGCCGACGTCAGCACAACAAGCACAACACCAAGAACCGGCATGCACATCAAGCCTCTGACCCCGGGAGCAAGCCTACCTTGACGACCTTGGGCAGCGTGGCCCGCCGCCTGGGCTTCCCGCGCCGCCGCACGTCGATGCTCTGGCTCTGGCTCTGGCCGAAGATGCTCATGCCGTCGCCCACCGACACCGACTCGTTGCCGCCGCCGTAGCCCCGCGCCGTTCGGACCCTCGCGCCCTCCATTGCTGCCATAGTTTGCTCGGAGCAACGGAGGCCAGGTTAAATATGTTGTTGCTGGTGCGTGGTGACAAAGTGAGGCATGGCAACTCCAAGTTCTTGCTGCCCGCCAGCTCGCTACAGCACAAAGGCTCCTGAAAAGCGGCGTGATTGGCCGGCAGCTGGGCAGGGCTGGGCTGGGGGTTTCTCGAGGAGTCAGACAACAATGTGTCGCTGCGGTGATTTTTTACATCGAGAAATTGCTAGTTTACATTGGTGACAGCGTCTGAACGTATGGAGTTTTCGATGATCTGAAAGAAGATGCTAGGAGTTTTCTGCTCTCCCTGGGCCAATGAGACGAGGAGGAGAGACCGAGAGATCTAGATTGCATTTGGAAAGCAGGCAGATTGGGACAAATTAGCAGCAATCCGTCGTGGTTCACCAAGATTGAGTTGGCAAATTCAGAGTTTCGGTACGGTTTTTCAGTTTGGTATTCTTTACTGTACATTTCAGTGAATCTGCGTTGCCAGGCCCTGTCATGCGATCGAATCCAGCCATTCGACAGTCCACACTTCCCAGCGCTAAAAATACCCATCTGGACAGATTCTTTTTTTTTTTGTCATAAATCGAAGGTTAGCTGTGTTCGTCACGGAATTTAACTACGTAAACAGAGTTCTTCAGCTTACTACTGAGCAAGATACGATGGCCATGCTGCTTAGGAGACTCCTGCTGATCTGCTTCTATTGCCTTTTGGGTTTTATTTTCTCTTCCTCAACGTGTTCATATGATCGAGATAGTACATATGTTGGTTCTAAAAATATATAATTGAACTTCAGGGCAGACAGGCAATCAAGGACAAAAACATGGGACATTGGCAGCTATGCTCCCGATAATCTATTGTATAGCAGGTTAAGACAAATGGTGAAATCAAATGCATCAGATGCTCAGACTGCACTGTGAGCTGAAGCTACAACAATGAACACCTATATGATCATCTCGAGCCCCTGTAAGTAAAAATTCACTACAACAAAAAATGTACAAAGGAGGTCAAAGAAAGTACGGGACAGCACTTCTAGGCCCTCGCATTTGGATATTCTCGTCCGTCTCTGTGAAGATCTTGACATCTCTTTCCTGCCAATGGAGTGAAAGGGGTCCATAAAATTATCAGATACACAAAAGTGGCATAATCAGTCCCCACAATGATATAACAGATCTCCTTTTTTAACATAATAACTGGAAAAGTAATTATTTATTGTCATGCTCCCTGCTTCTCTTTATCAGGGAAAGATAGCAGGCACAAGTTCATTTGTTACCAACCAAGCACACTTGCTTGCTTGGGAGCTGGAACAGTTTGTTCCTTCTCAGAATCTCAGGTTCTATTCGCTTGTTTACTCTAGACTAGTTTCTTTTCCAGACTCTCATTACTGTTAGTTTGTCAATATCAAGAGTACACAGAAATACAGGAGTGACTTCATCAATCATAACCCAACCTGGGAATGGTGCGGGTTTATTTGGGTGTCTTGGTGCAGGCCTTTAGATGGTTTCAATTGGAATGGGTTGTGATGGACTGAAAAATAAATTGGACTGGAGCGGTGCGGGTTGAGCAAAATCGTGGGGTCAAAAGAATCGGTGTGGACTGAAACTGCACATACTGAAATGGTTTTCGTCCGCGGGTTCAACCCGCGGGTGAACTACAGGAGCCAACAAATCGTCCCCAAGTTCACGAGCAGCTGCCCCTCGAGCTAAGGGTTCTGATGTGGCCATCTCCTTGCACCACCTTCTCCTGCCCCCTCTGAACTTTCTCTTGCCACAATACCGAGAGAAGCTAGCAAACCTCAAGCCACGGGCAGGGAGACAGAGGGCAACATGAGGAAGGAGGACGAGACGCTGCCGCCGGCGGTGGCCAAGGCGCAGGGAAGGTGCCACGCTGTTGGGTGTTTCCATGCATAAGTGGCTACAGCAAGGCCAGTGCAGTGGGCGTGGTGCGGAAGGCGGCGGCGAGGAGCGAGCAGAAGGTGGCAGAGGCGGACAGACACACGGCTAAGATGCAGGCCGCCGTGGAGATCGGCATCAAAGATTCTGGGAACTTGATTGCGATTTATCTTTTTACCTCGTGGTCTTTATTGCCTTTCACGCTTGTACTCGTGTGTCTGCTGCGTTTGTGTCTCAGAGGTTCTCCCTCTGTGCATGTACAAGTAGAATTTTTAATTGTATAATTCTTGTCTCAAAGGAAAAATGATGGCATCCGTGCAGCCGCAGAGCAGCTATGGGTTGCTTCGTGGGTTGAAAATGGGTTGGCATGTGGGTCGAACCCGCAGATGATAAATGGTTTGGATGGGATTGGGTGGTAAATGAAGATGGTTTGGTGCGGCTTGGGTTCCGAAGTATGAATTTTGTTTGGTGAGGTTTGACAAAATTGTTCCTAGCCATGTGGTTTGGACTGGATTCAGGGTGGATTTTAACCCATTCCAAGGTTGAATAATAACAGGAACTGTTGCAACTCGTGCTGCAGTACTACTCTGTAACAAGGATCAAAACAGCCTGAAAATCCAATCACAAGCTTGTGTTCCCTATCTGAATATGCTATCAGGAGCTCCGGAGTTCATATACAAAATAGTGAACTTATCACTATATAACTCACTGATAGACTCAAGAAGGTTTCTACTTGGAACCTATCAAAGCATGAGTAGGAACGGATTCTTGAAAGTTTTGAAGGCAATAAAGCATGGCTAGCTAGTTATCACAGACGAAGACAGCAGTAGACATAAAGTACATAAAACACAAACGAAGAACTAAGTCTGGTAGTGATGATGGAGTGACCAACCATAGTTTCGCTGAAGCTTAGTATAGAAGCAACATTCCCACATCTGTAACAATAATTAGGCGCAGACCACACCTGGAAAAAAAATACGGAAATAAATGGTGAGCATCTGGAACTACATGCAAGTTCTCGGACAAATCGACATGTGTAAACTGAGAGCTCACAGTTACGAGACCCTTGTCTTGGAACATGTACTTTAGGCCTTCCTGGACTAGTTGATGAGCCCGGCAAACTAACTCAAGATTGTTAACATGGTTGAACTGCATTAGACCAACAAGCGTCAGTAAAACCCTCATATGGAGATGACCTGAAATGAAAAGAGCAGTATGACATACCTCAGTTGTCACCCGTGATCCAAAAAGCCAGCCTGCTCCACGGGGACTAACACCCCATGTCTCTATCTCTTCTGGGTCACTCCACATCAGATCACAAAAAGGTCCTTCATGAGGAATTTCGCAGTTGCGATCAATTGTCCGCATCTGACACAACAAAGACATTTAAAACTACTCATGGGATTTCCAATTTTGGTTTGCTATTCTTAAACGCTCCAGTCTCAAATAACAGGGAACAAATTACATACAGATAGTTCTCCTCCTAGTGAGTAGTTCCACGAAACTACCACTTTCCATATATGTATTGGTGGGAAGTCTATTTTTACCACCAAAGATAAATGAGCATAAAAAGATGACTCTAACAGAAGACAATGAAGACAACTGATGGGAATATTATAGTACACGAGGAGTCATGTATTTTCTGATGATGCTACTGATTAGTAGTTTAGTACACTTTTCAAACAACATAGGAAGCTACTCAAACTAAAAGGGACATTAGATGATTGAACGAATTGAATAAATTAAGTACAAGAATTAATTTGACACAGGAAAATGTTGATAACTATATCTTAAATTATGGTTTCACCAGCGCAGTGTAAATGAAAGCATCAAATCAGGAATATGAGCCAAAGTGAATAGAATGACTAACCTGATCAACTGTTCGTACATCAGGTGAAAGGCCACCATGAACACAGAGGACCTAAATATTCAGTATGTCACTAAGTATGACTGAGCACCATGTGAACTTAGGACTTGGCATGTTTACTCAAAGTAACTTACTGTGCCATTAATGATCGCCGAAAGAGTAAGGTAATCGAAAACATCAGTGCAATACCGCCAAGCATTTGCATTCCCATACTTCCTCTGACACTCGTCATAAAAACCATACACCTGAAAACAGAAACAAATCTTAGGATACACACATGACAGGATTGATTTAGTTGCAAATAGTATTGGTTAACCGGCATAAAGCTTCAAAGCAAATAGAATAAGAGAGATTCTAGTTCTAGTTAGAACGGAAGCATGCGAGCCAAACTAAAGTCTGAAAAAAGAAATAGTCACTCAAATACTACGAAAGGATTGTACCTGCGTCAACTGTCTGCTTTCATGGTTTCCACGCAGAAGGGTTATGTGGCCAGGATACCTAATGATAATCATGAAATTAATAAATAAAAAAAGAAATTTGTCGTGATACCAAAGTATTTGAAAGCAGGTCCTCTTTTTGTTTTGCGAGGAATTGAAATGACTCTTCAAGTGCAAAGAAAATAAACTGGATTCAAACAGAAATATTCAGTGCTAACTGTTGTCCCACCAATATGGAGTCAACAAGGATGTTAATGTTCAAACTTCCCTTAGGTGGAGACAACCCTCCTAGCAGCATTACGTATGAACTCACATGTGCTGAATCACTGACTACAGGATACTACTGAATTACAGATAAATTCAACTGAAGGTGTTGTTTGGGAAAAGGAGCAAATTGAACAGCACATGATAAATTCAACTGACATATGCTAATGAGATTTAAGTACCATAAATGATAATTGTGCAAAGCAAGTACTCCCATGTGCTGAATCACAGCATACTACTGAATTGCTGATGAAAAAAGGCTAACACAAAATCGGAAATGAGACTATGAAGGTGCTGTTTGGGAAAAGGGAGCAAATTAAACAGCACATCATATATTCAATTTCTATATGTTAATGAGTTTTAAAAGTACCACACATGATAGTTGTGCAGAGCAAGTACATTCATTCAATTCCTCAAGCAGACATTCAATGCCATACCTCGCTTTCAGAAGCAGAAGAATGGTGAAGACCTCAAGGCTGTTGAAACCGCGGTCCACAAAGTCGCCCTGCAAGTCAACACAAACTCAGTTCAGGAAGCAGCAGGATGGCCATTCCAGTATAAAACACCAGACTACCAGCAGAGCCAGAGACCATGAATATGTAGTTGGTGTCGGGGACATGGCCGCCGGTGGCGAAGAGCTTCATGAGGTCGTGGAACTGGCCGTGGATGTCGCCGCACACCGTCACGGGGCTGTTGACCGGCTGCACGTTCGACTCCTCGATGAGGATCTCCTTCACCTGAAATGGTTTCATCACACACGGGAGCATCAGTCACTCAGCTCAGCTCACTGAACAGCAGCGTAGAGCCGCACCGCTGAGACCTCCAGGACCTAGGCCAGGCGGCGGCGCTGGACAGTGAAGACCGTACGTATTCGCAGAGGGACTGGAGCTCGTGCTCGGCGAGGTGCTGCCCCTCCTTGACCTTGACGATCCACAGATCCAAATCCATCCCGCCCGAGCGCTGGAATCCCCCGGCCACGGCCTCCCGTTCCTCACCGCTAGGGTTTCGGCGGATTGGGTAGGCGGGATTGGGGATTGGATTTTGGGGGGAGAGACGATTTTGTTTTCGATCCAATCGAAGGAGGCGGGGAGAGGGGAGAAGGGAATGGGCTCGAGGAGCATGGATTTTCAATTCCCCTTTATTTTTTGATATCTTTTTAATTTTGAAATCTTGTCCCGGCATTTCTTGTGGGCCCCGCATGTCAGGTCAATCACTTCCTTCTTCATTTTGCTTTTTTTTTCTCACATAAAAATAAAATACCCATGTGATGTGATGAATTTTCATTAAAAAAATGTATGTTTCAACCTTCAAACATGTGTCCATAGTATTTGGGGTCAGACGCGTCCCCGCATGTATGCGCACAAAAAAACAATGATGTTATCTCATGCGAAGGAGGTAGATGCATCACTAATTGAACATATAAAGCCTCCTAGAGTACCCGCCATTCAGAGGCATTGCGCTCGCGAGGCGTTTTCGTTCGAGCGATTTCACAGCGACAGGGATTTTTACCATGCTGTCAAAGTCCTGGCCGTTGGTTCTTCTTAACTATTTTATTTTCTTTTTTGATAATTGGAGAATAATAACTGTATTGATTGAGGCCTCAAAGG
>CBMN010261218.1:0-10257 GCA_000582825.1 Hordeum pubiflorum | reverse complement strand
CCCCCCCCGGGGGGCACTTTCTGTGACCGCAGGATCCTCTAAGGCGCTACATTGTGCATCATAGGGACGTCACGTGTCACTCGCTCGGAACTTTCCTCATCGAGACGCTTTTCTTATTTTTTGTTTCTTTTCTTTATTAGCAGTCTTTTTGGTTTATGTATGCAGTGCTTTCGCGTGAAGCAAAAAGGTAGTTCACTTTGGGAAGTAGAGGTGTCCTCCCTCATGAAGCACGAGTGTGCTTTCTAGCGGGAGAATGGTTGTGCTTCTGCACGTGGGAGCACAAGTTAGTTTACATGGAAGCACAGACTCGTGCTTTTTGAAAGCACATATTAGTCCAATTTGAGAGCACAAAAATTGTCTAAAAAAGTTCATCGAAACCTATCAACATAAGTTATTGTACTGAATATTTCGACACAAGAAATGCAATGGTAAAAACGATTTGTGATTTAGACGCATGGTTTAAGCAATAAATCATTTAAAAAAACCTAATCCATGAAAAAGGCACACAAAAACGAATCCATCTCACAGGTGGGAAGAAATCCCCTCAAAACTCACTAGTTGCGACATATGGTGCACATGAGATGTGTCACTTGGAACCTTCATATACGTGTTCGAACTTGAGATTTGTGTTGTGATGTGTTGCTCTATTTTGTGATACATCATGAATATTGTAACCCATGTAACGAAAACTTCATCTATTTGTAGGACTAATGTACCAAACTTGTCGGGCAAAAGTATATATGCCATTTTCTCAGCTATATCTTCTTAGAATTGACTGAAATTTGTACGGTAGACTACTATTAATGTACTTGATTTTCTATAAATATTTCTAGATTTCCTGGGTAGTTCAAATTTTCACACAAAAATTGAACAAATCTGGACAGAAATTTGAAATCTTGTGTTTCTCTTTGCTTGTTGCATATAATTGGCTGAAATTTGAACACTATACAACTATGGATTTACTTGATTTTCTGAAAGTTTTTCAGATTTTTCTGGGCAGTTCAAGTTTTCACCAAGATTTGAACAAATCTGGACAGAAATTTGAAATCTTGCTTACTCTTTGGTCATTGTCCATAATAGGCTGAAATTTGAATAGTAGACTACTATGAATATACTTGATTTTCTGCAATGTTTTTAGTTTTTTCTGGGTATTTCAAAAAATGTTACTAAAATTTGAACGAATCTGAAAAGAAAGTTGAAATATCGTTTCTCTTTGCTCCTTGTCCTTAATTAGCTGGCATTTGAAGAGTACACCACTGTGAATTTACTTATTTTTCTGAAAGTTCTTCAGATTTTTCTGGACAGTTCAAGTTTTCACTCAAAATTTGAACAGATCTGGAAAAAAACTGGCTGAAACTTGAATAGTAGATTGCTATGAATATACTTGATTTTCTGTAAAAGTTTTAGTTTTTTCTGGGCATTTCTATTTTTCGCCCAAAATCTGAACAAATCTGGACAGAAAGTTGAAATATTGTTTCTCTTTGCTCCTTGTACATAATTGGATGGAATTTGAACAGTAGACTACTATGAATATACATGATTTTCTGTAATTGTTTTAGATTTTTCTGTGCGGATTATGTTTTTGACAAATTTGAATTTATGGGAATCATACAAGATTACATGGACTACGAACATTTCGTTTGTTTGTTATGGGGTATTTTTGTCTTTTGCCCTCCCATTTCTATCATATGGTAAAAATACATCATATAATTAAGTGTGTGATATTTTATCTAGAGGCAGAGATAAATGAGGTATTTTATCAATTGTATTGTAAGATGGGGTATATTGACCCAAGCAGAAAAAAAGTGGGGCAATTGGCCAATTGGCCCTATTGAAAATGCCCTTATAACAACCAAGGATAATATAGGGTTGCCTATCAGCCAAGAGTCATTTTCATTTCCATTATATTTTACATTTTCTTTTAAACCGGAGCCTTTAGGGCCATGTGCATTAATTTAGTTAATTGATGGAAAATTAGGCGAAAATAAAAAAAATTATGTGTTTGATAGAGGTGCGCAACATAATATTTTTAATATCATCATAGAGGTGCAGAACATGAGGGGCGTCAATATATGGGAAATGTTTTCTGGGAGCGTTTTCCCAGCAAACACTAATGCAATTTCAACTAAAGTTGCAATGAAAATTCTACATAACTTGCCACGATCAGAAGAGAAAGTTGTCATGTAACATAAAAATGTCAGCAATCTTTTAAAAAAAATTGTCATCAGCGTGATCTGGATCCAATGGCCGTGGGGCGTTCGGTGGAACCTCCCCTATAGCGAACGTTTGTCAGATAACATTTTCTGACGTAAAAATTAACCTCCGGCGGCTCTGCCCCGATGGACCCGAAGGCGGTCGGCATATATATGTGGTTGGATGAATAATCTTAGTCTCAGCCTACCACCCTTTTATTTCCACACAATGGGAAACACCAACCTGAAATGTACTCTACCACACAGTTCGTCACCAACAACTGAGGTGTATGCTTATGATTCAACATTACAATATAAACACTAATTAGTCATCTTTTACTGACATGAGTAGATTGTCTTCCGTTCATGCCATGTTTAACCAAAGTCGAAAGGTTTGTGTGTGTTTCTGTCAGAAGTTTTGTGTTAAAACAGAGGGAGACCCTCAGCAAAGCAACAGCACAGAAAAACACATCGTGCAGGATGATACTATCTGCCCTGTAGAGCAGATATTGTCACATCATTAGCACTAGGCGGCTCTTCCTCCGTTACCCTTGTGTGGAAATACGCTGGATGCTTAGGTTCAGGAAGGGCCACACTTTTTTTTTTTCGAAACGGAGGCAAAAGTTTTGCCTCATCAATTAATTAAGAAGAAGAGAATTGCCCAGTTAATTAATGGAAAACCGGGCGAAAACCGAGGAAGGGCCACGCTTTCACTGCTTAGCATCGCAACCACACTTGTTGTGCTGGGTCTGTCAACCGCATTCTCTTGCACACAGAGCAGTGCTATGTTGATACACCTCGTTGTCTCTAACGCGTCAGACTCTGAAACTATTGATTCATCGACGAACTCAAGCCATCTTTCCTCTTTCCACAACTTCCGTGCCTAGCAAGAGTTTAGACATGTATTAAATAAAGGTCATCAGATAAACAAAGCGAATTTACATATTCGATGCAGAAAATACTTACATATCCAAGAAGGTTGAAGAAGTCCCCAAATTGATGGAAACATGAGTTCCTTTTTCCATGAATGATCTCAAGAATTAGCACACCAAAGCTGAAAACATCAGATTTGATCGAGAACAAGCCCTCCGAAGCATACTCAGGAGCCATGTACCCACTGAAAATATAGGGGGAAAACAAACTTCTATTTCAGTTTTTATATCTGGCTTACTTGTGCAGGATGGACTAATTTGTAAGAAGAGCTTACTATGTCCCAGCAATCCTTTTTGTGTTCCCTTCAGTATCATTTGTGCTGAATATTTTTGCCAGCCCAAAATCTGATATTTTAGGATTCATTTCACTGTCCAAAAGAATGTTGCTTGCTTTAAGATCCCTATGTATGACACGTAACCGAGAGTGTCTATGCAAATATAGAAGTCCTTGTGCTATCCCTTCAATAATCGCTTTTCTTTTGTTCCAGTTTAATAAAGCTCTTTTAGTTTCATCTGCACATTGATTAACACATATATGCATATTAATTAATTAGATGGGAGGAGGGGGGTAGCTTTAGCAGCCAGAGTTAACCATATATAATTTGTAACAGGATATTACAAGAAGTAATACCAAAGATAAAGGAGTCCAAACTTTTATTTGGCAAATATTCATAGATCAATATTTTCTCCTCTCCTTGCGAGCAACATCCCAATAGCCTAACCAAATTTGTGTGCTGGAGCTTAGCTATGAGTTGGATTTCATTTTTGAACTCAGTAAAACCTTGCCCGGAGTGTGAAGCAAGTCTCTTAATTGCTATCTCCAAACCTTTCGGAAGCTGGCCCTGTGGAGGTTTAAAAGAGCTTAATTAGTGGTATCATCTTGCGAAATAAAATTTTTTGTACTTATCTTCGGACCCCGATGCTTGCGAGTAAACTTAAACCACATGTACGAAATCTATGAGGTCGTACAAATTTAGCTGATGCAAACTAGGTTTCATTTCCTTCTCTTTGTGTACATGCATAAATGTGTTCATTTACCTTCTATACTGGGCCAAAGCCACCTTGCCCCAATTTATTTTCATCTGAGAAGTTACTGGTAGCATCTGATACTTGTGAAAAGTCAAAAAGCTTGAACTCTGAACTCCTCCCTATTCCCCAGACTAGTTCTTCACGTTCCTGTGAGCTCAATTTACCTAAATTCAAAAATCAGAGGTTGTGTAACCCTTTCAGGTAATGCTGATGCAGAATATATATGAATCTAAACAGCCAAAGAGATTTGTGAGTACAATAGCATTTCTGTAACTGACATTTTATGTGCCTTTTGACCAGTCCAAACCAACCGATGAAGCAGAAAAAGGATGCTAATAGAAGCACACCAGTTGTAAGGATCAAAACCTTTATTATATGCCCTAAGATGGAAGATTTCACACAAACAGAGGTGCTTAGTTGATTAGTCAATTCAATGAATATGAATTCGAACAGAAAATATAATGTACATCATGTAACATTGCAAAAGTTTGCTTTTGAACCTTTAAATCTGAAACTAGTTATTTTTAAGTCGAATGATTGGATCCGCTCACTTTAGCCCTTTGTCCCTGTCCTAAGCAGTTTTGAGCTGACTTGGATGACACGTGGTACACATATAGGATCACTTATACATGGCAACACTTTGCTAGGTTAGCAGCTTGAGTAAAAAAATAAAATCAAAATTATCAAAATAAATATGAAAATTGTGGAAATTTTGGAAATATTCAAAAATATTAGGGAAAATAAAAATGGACAGGACAACTAGTAACACACAAATAATTTTCCAAAATATTATGCAATTTATTTAACTTTCTCTTTTTTTTTGTACTCAAGCTTCCAACATGGCAATTTGCTGACGCATATAGGTAAACCCTCTTATTAGTCAGCTCAAAACCACTTGGAATAGGGCCAATGGGTTATTTAATGGATTCAACAGTTTAAGGTTGGAAACAACTAGTTTTGGAGTTCAAGGTTGAAATGCGAATTTTTTCACTAGTTTAGAGTCGAAAAGTGGACTTTTCTTTTATTTATGTTCTAAGGAATATTTCAACATATATGATATAATATAAGGTTGCATCGCATGCAAGGTTGTTGAATTGAAGTGAATCCAAGGTATTCACACATTGTGAAAGTTTTGACAACTACGATCATGTATATGTTCCATAATTTCATTTAACTCGATGCTCGAGACTGATAGGCACCATTCAAAAGACCACCTGGCACTATAAGTATGCTGCACTAGTCAATTTTGATGTTATATAAAGATGTGATGGGAATTATATATATAGAAACAGAACAGATATTAGTGCTTAACAAAAAAAAAAAAGGAAGACCGCCTAATTTGGGGGGAAAGAAATAACATATTGTCTTGCTTACTCTTATGTTTCTGGCTGGGCACGACAATCGGCTTATTGTCGTCTTTCTGCCTGGGAACACCGACCGGCCCTGGCGCCGACTTGGGTGCTGGCATGTTTGTTGTTGGATCTACATCATCCGACCAGATGATCCGTTTCGTGTGCTCGCCCTTGTAGAACTTTAATGTGCTGTACCTGAAATTGCACCACGTACCAGCAATCCATTCGCCATGTTGCTGGTAGAAGAAACTCTTTGCCATGCTCCTGATGTTGTCGAGACAATGCCAGCAGTCGTTCGGTTGTAGGTCCAGGTTGCACTGCGCCCGAGAGTAGAGCAGCGGGGATGTGCCATTGACATACACGCCACCGGTGGCGTACATCGTAGTAGAGTTGTAGGCTGCATGTTTGGCTGTCTCTTGGAGCAGCATCTTGATGTTGCCATCAATTCCGGCGTCACTGTACTCAGGCCTCGGCTCGTACTAATAGCTACGGTCTTGCGTGGTGTCTGTAAAGATCAGCAACCCGCTTAACACATCACTGGAGTTGTAGATAAGTTCCTTGCCGGAGATGTGGACGATGCAGTCCTCATACAAGACATGGGTGCCCATTCGGGGTCCGCAGAGCCCCAAAGCTTCGTGGAATGCTGTAGTGATGCAGCTGGAGCAGGCAGATGCGATGTCGTCGCCGCAGCACTGCGCGACGCCATAAACGCGGTCTTCGCTTGTTCCTACGAAGCCCTTGGCGAGGGTGGTCCGTGTGGACGAGGCAATCCTGGATAGCATGGTGGATAGGAGCTTGAGGTTAGCGCCATAGGTGCTACTATCTCTGTAGGGGAAGTTGTAGCGGCAGAACCACGCCAACGGATTGTCGGTGGCGAGCAATGGCTCGAAGCCGAGAGTCATGAGCAGCAAGACGATGATCATGGCTCTGGCCATTCGGTTAACCAAATGGTAATTCAGCCCTGGCTCTGCAGCAGCTTCCTAATTATCAGCATCATTTGGAAAACTTGTCCAGCCTTCCGGTTTGACTGCTTATATAATTCGTGATTGAATGATAACATCAGCTTGCAGACCGTGCAATCGAAGCTGGATCCAGAAAGAAACAAAGTTTGTTTCTTATGCCGAAATGTTTCGAAACTTCTGTAAGCTTCAGTGGCAAAGTTTGTAACTTGTTTCGATTCTTTTTAATCATGTGGCGAAGTTTGTAAACCAAGTTCGACATCGAGTGTGTAAACTTTGGAAAGGGCGACTGAACCTGAAACACTGCTGTGGGTGTGGTTCTTGCAGAGAGGCTGATGCCGTCGGCAAAAGTGACTTCACAATTGTGGATGATTATGCTCATGATTTCAGTACAAAGAGAAGCTCCAACCTGAGATGTACTGTACTTCACAATTCACCATCCTAGTTGGCCCATACAAACAAATCAGACAGATCCGCCTGTCTAACCAGCTAGCTAGCTATCACTTGATTCTTGAAATGTACTATGCTTTCACTTCACAATTCATGTCTAAGCAGCTAGCTAGCTATCGCTTGAAAATGGAAATGTACTCGCTCTGTAAACAAATATCAGACATTTTAGTAGATCTCAACAATTGCAGGGCTACAAGCAAACATGCTGCCCGCGAAATAGAGCATACCCAAGCTAACCCACGCAGGTAACGCGGCCCAATAACAGATATGACATCAAGAAAAACAGTCGCTCAAATGCACAATGAAATCTTGTTGAAACCAGAAATGCGAGTAATCTAACAACAAATAGGCCAGAAACGGTTGGAAAAGTACCCAGAAAGGAGCCCAAGAAACAAAGCAAGAACACATTTACTCCAGCTATCGAACAATAAACCAAAAAATTCATAAAGTCCGAATTTGCTATTTCTGACAAGCATACAAAAATCAAAGTTCAGGTTTTCTAGGAAAAATACACAAATTAAATAACAAATATGTTTCCCTAACGTCCAAAGAGAAACCCAAAATTGCCGTGGCAAAGAAACCTGCTGCGGGGTTTTTCCCTTGAAAAGGGGAGAATAGCTGAAGAAAAAATGATACTGCTCAAGGCAGAAATACTGGCTTTAACGGTTAATGGATATCTTACCTGCACAGCTGACTCAGTTGCAAGAAAAAAACACAGCATCATCCTTCCTAGTGCACTCATCCAAACCCGCTGATACTCTGTCTCCCAGATAGATGCCTACATTTGATGAACATAAGAAATTCCGGCCATTATGTAGTGCTGTTCTGTTTCCGCAGCAAAGAAATGCTATTAATCTCTAATACAAAAACTGAGGCTCTTATGAGCAAAGCTACCAAATTGAAGAATAGTGATGAGCAGAGACACCAAAATAGTCCCCATGAATATGAACTTTACACACAGAAAAAGCCTTCATAGGTAGTCATAACAACACGGTAACATTCCAGTTTGATCCAAGTTAAATAAATGCGAGTTGTAAGTTGCATCAATGCTAAAGAAACTGGATCAAATATGACAGGTCTACTGGTCTTATACGACAGGGATTTGAATCAATAACTAGAGCGAAGAGGGACAAAAGATGACGCAAACTACGGCCACATAACATACTTTCAGATTTTAGATGCATATAGGAACTTAGGAAGTGTGGCTTTGAGCTCACCACCCTACGTTGTAGCTCCTGCATTCGCCATGCCAGTCTCAGGTTGCTCGGGCAAGAATCCAGTGAGGCGAACTGCCAGTCATAAGGCATGGAGGAGAGGGCGACCCGGGCAAGGGAGCTCCTGCATGTGTGCTCGTAGTGCAGCCTGATGAAGCGGCCAGACCCGATGATCGCTCGCCAGGTCCGACATACGCACTTGAGCCGCCCAAGGGTGCGGGCTGGTAGCCGACGCAGCACCTGCGCCAGGACCTGTGAGGACATGGACGAGAAGATGATGTCCTCGTGCGGAAGCCCGGTAGACTCGACGCTTTCCTCATACGGTACCGCGGGTCTCCGCGTCATGGTGTGGTGAGTAATCATGCTGCCATCAGCGACAGCGAGGCTCTGGCCTGAGCAGCACGCGGTTGCCATCATCAACGATGTCGAGCGGGATGACGCCCGGCAGCATCTCAGTTGTTTTGCTGCTGGAGACGCCGCGTCCAGGTTGATGCGGCAATGTAGGTCCCAACCGCCCGCCAGGGGATCTCGCAGAATCCAGACTCGTATGAGCGCATAGCAGAAATGTCTTTGAAGAGGCAGAGGCGCCCGCCAAGCTCCGTTATCCGCCAGTTCACCATGTCCATGCCTGGTGGCAGCAAAATCCCGAACACCTCATCGGCCATCGAGAATGACATGACGACCTGTTCGCCGTTGTACTTCTTGTGCGGCCAGGCGGCCCAGTAGACGTGGCCCTGTGCAAAGACGCTCTGGCCGGTGCAGTAGTTGGTTGCCCAGGCCGGCGGCATCATCCTGGTGGCACCGGACGGCGGCCGCCAGTACCCCGTGGAGTCGAGCACGTATACCTCGCACGCCGGAGGGAGCTCGCCGCGGCAGTAGAGGCGCACCACCTTGTGCTTCCGGATGCTTGGGTCATAGCCGAGCCCGAGGATGGCATGGTTCTGCGGCCAGACGCCGTGCGCCTCCTTGCCCTCCGGGAGCGCCGTCACCTGGCCGGTGGACGGGTTGTAGACGTAGTGGTCCACCGTGTAGCAGGAGTGGCCGCGGGCTGGGTTGTAGGCGAAGTGCAGATTCTCCCCTTTGGCCTCCAGGACGACGAGGCCGCGGCACTGGCGGGTGACGGCGGCAACGCGGCGAAAGCGCTCGTCTTGGCGGACGGCGACGAGGGGGCGGCGAGGCGACCAAGCGTGCACCGTGGTGTCGTCGCCCGAGTCGGGGTCTGGCAGGAAGAAGAGGCCGCGGGAGCGGTTGCGGAGGTTGGCGAGGCGGAGGTGGCAGTCGACGAAGCCGCTGGAGGAGAGCGCGGCGGCCCAGGAGCGGGAGAGGCAGCGGCAGCGCTGCACCGACTTGGCCGGCATCCGCGCGAAGATGTCCTCGATCGGCTCGTCCGGGACGCGGGAGGCCGATTCCGCCGCCTGCTTGCACGGGGGAGCCATGGACGCGGCGCCGGCGGGAGAGCCGGAGGTCGGAGACCCTAGCTCGGTGGAGTGACGGAGGGAATGGCGGGGGCGGCGGCGGCGGCGGCGTGTTCTACTCTGCTCCGTGGAGTGAAGGAGAGGATGTGCGTCGGCCCACTTGTTGGGCTTATGCGGACTTGTGTCAAATTGTTGGGCCGGACAGAATCAAAGCCTGAAACATATGTAACGGGCCGAGGCAAAAGGGATATCTTTGGTGTAACATTGGTATCTTTTTTTTTTACGTGCGTAAACATTTTTTTTTTACGGAAGGCCATCATGGCTAGCTTTATTAAGATTAAACAATGTTTACATCGTCTACGAGCTTACTGACAACACAGTGAGGAGGCTCGTCCAACCAACTAAAAGAAGATTTATTACAGAAACAAAAATTAGCTAGCACATGAGCTGCTTGATTACAAGAAGGATAACAATGCTTACAAATGACCTTTCGGATCAAGGAACTAATATCCACACATTCTGCAAAGATTGCCGCCGCTGAGTCCCACCATCTAGTTTGACCATTACAGAAGTTAATAACCTGTAGGGAGTCTGATTCCGCTTTCAGTCGGTTGAATCCGAGGGAATTAGCAAAGGCTAGACCGTCTCTCATCGCCAAAGCTTCTGTAGTGATCACATCTGCAGCGAAGGGAATAAATTTGCATTGTGCCGCCA
>CBMN010259817.1:0-14713 GCA_000582825.1 Hordeum pubiflorum | reverse complement strand
ACCGACGCCCAGCAAAGGCGCCGTCATTGTCGTGGCCTCCGCCGGCGGCCAAGGGTTTCCCCCGGTCCTACCCCCATCCCATCCACCCGGCCAAAGACCTGGACAGAGGAGCGCACGCAGCCAGCCAAACGAGGGCCGCACGCAGCCGTAGTTTACATTTTGTTAGTTAAAGTTTTAGGTCAAACTTTAATTCAAAATAAAAAAGGGTCTAATAAACCGGGGGACGGAGGGAGTACTGTGGAGAGGCTGTCGGGGGCCATGCTATATGTGTCGTAGCTCAGATATGTACCGGGTCACATTTTGGGGAAGGCTGGCGGAGGAAGGCAGAGGTCTCTTTGTGCAGAAATAGAACTTATTATTTGGTGGGTCGCGACTGTTCACCTTGATTACAATGTCAAAGATGGTTAAACTGTCAGCGTATCGTGGTGTGACATTGGCAGTTTGACTTGCAATAATGCGGATGAGGAGGCTGCGTGTGCAGGTGTAGACAAGACGAGCCATTTCTTCCCCTCAAAAATAAATAAATAAGACGAGCCATTTCTCTAGAGGAAATCTCACGCTGTGTTTTTTCTTTTGATAAACACCCCCATTTATTAGTTAATTAAAACAAGGTTATTACAATCATTCCTTACATCATTCGTCACGCAAGGCGAAACACTATTGAGAAGAATCCCATCGGACCTACTAATAAAATTAATCTTCGCAATCTCATGTGTCACCCCATTGACAAGCCCGTTGATTTTCTCAATTTTAAAATATCATCAGAAAGATACTCAAAGCCTCTTTCTTCATATCAGCGAGAGGAGACCTGTCTAACTTCCCATTTGCAAAAAAAGAGCGTACAAAGCAGTCATTTTCCAAAATAATAGACTGGTGTAGGGTAATACCTATATAAAGGCCTGTAAGGCAAGCATGGAGCTCAGCTTCATTCATACTGGTACACTGACCAATAAAGTCTCACGAGAAGATGATAATTTGTCAAGATGAGTTTCTAGCAACCACCCCCACGCTGGCGACACTAAGACTCCACAAAACTAGCGTCGACATTGATCTTGATATTCAGTATGGGTGTTTCCACAAGACGCTATCTTTTAACGGTACAAAATCTGGTATAACACCTCTCACACTTCCTTTACCTTTGTTACTAAAATCCAACTCACTACAATCATGATAGGACGTGAAAGAGGACCAATAATTAACCATAAGATTTGTCGAGCCAGTAATTGATACCTTTCCCTTTTCAAAAATTAAATCATTTCACAAATGCCAGGCTCGACAGAAGAGAAACAACATTTGCCCCCTCTATTGCACGCTCAACTGAACAACATAATCAATAACCAGTTCGGTCCTGAAACCTTAAAAATTTCATCATCAGGAATATTCCACGAATCTCTTAAGGACAATTGCAGAGGACGAGCCTTTGAACAATTTACAAGAGCATGAAAAATGATTTCATCTTCTACACCACAAGTAGAGCACAAACCTGAAATAGTCTAGTGATGTTTAACTCTATCAATCTAGACCGCCAAGTTATCGGTTGCGACACACCATGCAAAAATCCTGATATTCTGGGGAATATTAGTCTTCCAAATTAAATCCCAAAGCCTTCTTTCTCCATTTGGTTCACCACAAGATTAACCCAAAGTGTCCCGACTATCCTTCAAATTAAGCGCAATATTGTACGCTCTTTTGACGAAAACATACCGCTCTTCTCATAATGCCACACAACAAAGTCCCCATCCCCAGAGGCCTCGATACGAATATTTAGAATCTTCTCTGCGTCATGGGGATAGAAAAGATACTTAACCAAACTTTCATCCCAACACCGGCTGTGCTTACCATTGAAGCACCACCTACTTCTCTAGTTTTAATGGGCTCTGTAAAAAGATATGACCTATTGACATTGCCATGATTTGGAAGGAACACGAATTGATTTTTGTGTGGGAAATAACATAAATTGATTTTATTTATGAACCTTGTCAGATGGCAAGCTGCTTCTGTATTTTTATTTTAAGAAGAATTGACTCTGTTTATACAAAAAAACTAAGTCAAAAACCACATTCCTCAGAGGATAATCAAGTGAAAACCCACACACCTAGAAACAACCTAGGAAACTAGACCTAGTGTAAAAACTATCAAAAAAACTAGACGTAGTGTACAACCAAACAAAGGCAACCAAGTCGGCATCTCATTGGCAACACACCCCCACCCCGTGATGCGAAGCGATTGAGCAGACGTAATAGGTTTTCAATTGTATATTCAAACAACGATTGACCAAAATTTGTTCTGATATATGAAAAATAGAGATGCTTGAAGATACAAATTATGTTTTTTTTCATACCCAACATTCATTACTATTATGGACATATACACATGCTTTTGTGAGGATCGAGCAGTGGGAGCACGAGCCGATGAGGAAGAAGGGGAAAGAAAGTCGATGGAAGGGGAGCCGACTTGCAAAATGGTGGCGACACGACACTGATCGCCACCGCGGTGAAAGGAACGAGGCGCATGGCAAGTGATATGTCTCTCCCCTTCCCTTACCTCATTTACCCTCTAATTAGGGAAAGGTCTTACTGAAACACAACAACACCTTAATTTGCTGTCACCATTGGTGGTAGGTGGCAACACCTTATTTGGTTGGATCATGTGTGGGAGAGAGGAAGCGACAAGGCACTAGAGCAGGAGGATAGGAAACATCGGCTGATGAGGAGGAAAAAGGATGGGAAGAAGAGATGCTTGATAATTCGATGCGAGGCCTATGCCGTCATGCATTGCGGTCGAAAGAAGAATGAAATGTATTTTGAACAAGTCATTTTACATCCAAAGAAGATGCGCACGCACGCACACACGCATGCTATTTCTATAGCCCCAACACCATCTTGTATAGGGTTAGACTTATGTTTAGCTTATTAGAGTCATGTGCCTCCTACTACAAGAACAAGACCTATAAGGACTTGAACTCTCCCCCTTGTTGAATAGTTCCTCTTTGATTTGACTGGAATCCAATTTCAACTCCGAACTTTTGTTGATTCGAGTTCTATTTCCGAAGAGCTGCCACATTAGTGTGTATTGTTGGGAGTTTGATTTTGAGTTTGCTAGAATAATTATCCTACAAGTTCCTAAAGATCAGGCAAAACCAGCATTAGAGACCTCCTATCCCACGCATAACATGCGGGATACTCACCATCGCGCACCCATGCCCTGTCGTAGTAGGCCGGTCCATTTGCTCCGTTATATTAATTTAGGTTCTCGTCCAATCGGTTTAGAGTATGATTTAAAAAAACCTTCTAAAAAGAGAAATCGACTAAAAATGCTGCGTGTTCAAAAAATGCTCACGATATCAATTTTTTTGTGATTTGGAAAAATGTTCACAAAATCAAAAAAAGTATTGCAAATCCAATTTATTTTCCATTTTTTCATGAATTGTTTGAATTTTCCCAAATTTAAAAAATCTTCATGAATTTTGAGAAATGTTCTCGGATTTCAAAAATTCTCAGGAATTTTAAAAATGTTCCTGTATTTTAAAAAAATGTTCATGAACATTAGAACTGTTTTCTGATTTTAAAAATGTTCATCAATTTACAAAATGTTCCTGAATTTCAATTTTTTTCAAATTAAAAAAAATGTTCACAAAAGTGAGAATTGTTCCCAATTTCAAAAAATATTTCAAAAATTTAGATGTTCATGAATTTGAAAAATAAATGCTGGATTTATATTATTTTTCCTAATTTTTAATAATGTTCATGAATTTGAAAAATATTCCCAGATTTTAAAGCTGGTATTGAAATTGAAAATATTCCCCAATTTACCAAATAAAATAAAAATACTCATGATTAAATAAATAGGAAAAGTACATTGAAGAGGAAAAAGAAAAAAGTACTACCAAATAGAAACTTAAAAAGAAAAAAAGAAAATCATGTTCAAGTAAGGTTATAAAACCTACCTAAAACCTACCTAAACATGTGGGACATACCTTTTGGCCCTTCCCAAAGCATCTACAACCAGGGTGCGCATTTGATCAGTAGTCCGCACGGGGAGCCCCTATTTGGCACGGTGCGCGCCAGGGATCGGCCGCGCACGCACCCCCATGCTCCTCTATGCGCCCTTTTGGGCCGACCCATGTGGGGCGTGAGGTGCCTTTGTTTTTTCTAAGATTTCAAAATAATTCCGACTTTCAAAAAACATTCACAAATTCAAAAAAAATGTTCACCGAATTAAATAAATAACACTTTTTTTAGTGATTTTCAAAACAATGAACATTCTTTAAATTTTAATTAATATTTTTTATTTTGATGAACATTTTCTATAAGCACTTTTCAATAGTGATGAACATTATTTGGTATTTGATAGTTGTTTTTGAATCTGATGAACATTTTTGAACTTGATGAAAAAAATAGTATTCTAGTACATTTAATAAAAAAATTGGATGAACAATTTTTTAATTCGATGAACGAATTTTGAATTTGATGAAACTTTTTTAATCTTTATAAACAAAAAATTGAATTTGATGAATGTTTTTTTGAATTGTTGAACATTTTTTCACATTGATGAACACTTTTTGAATTCGATGAACAAAAAATATATGTTCGTGAGTTTGAAAAAAAATTCATAAAAAGAAGTTCAAAAGTAAAGAAGAATAAAGAGAAAAGAAAAGAAAAGGTAAAAAAAATAAAAATGGGAGCTGCCGTCCAACGCGCCAGGTAACCATATAGGAGCTGGCGTCATCACGTTACGCGCCAAGTAGCATCCCCCGGTATCACCACATCTTTTTGTTATTGTTGAGAAAACCTCGTTCCACTTTATTCAATGACAATGTTCAGAGAAATTGATACTAGATAGTGTGGTACATCAAGCCACACATGTCTACTAAGATCTACTCCCTCTGTTTCTAAATATAAGTATTTTTAGAGATTTTAATATGTACTACGTACGGAGGAAAATGAGTAAATATACACTCTAAAATATGTCTATATGCATCCGTATGTTGTTCGTATAGAAACCTGTATATATTCAGAAACGGAAGGAGGGAGTAGATGTAAAGAATTTTTTGCTAAACGATCAATTTCAAAGTTTCTACCTCTACTCTAAAAAATAAAGTAACAAGAGTTATACTAGGGATTTATGAAAAATATCAGTTTGTTTTTTGTGTTATCTTGGGCTGATGGGCCATATGATCCCTGTTCTTTCTTGTCGGCTCTTCTTTTTTCACGGAGCTCCTCCTCTTTTTTTCTTATACTAGAAAATAAGGCCTGTGTCGGCCTGGCCCATATCATCAACTTGTGAAAAAAGCAGCAGACTCTTCCTTTCCTTGCGACTGACATGTGACCCCACACAAGCAGGCCGCCGCCCGGAAAAAGAGAGCGCAAAAAGCTTTCTTTCTTCTTCCCCACTCCGCGCTGATTCTCGAGCAGTACACCGCACCGCAGGCCTAAACCCCCTCCTAAACCCTAGCCCCCCTCCGCCTCCGCCCCGTCCATGGACTCCTCGGCGCGATCGGGCGCCACGGGGTGCTCCAACCCCCGCGCCTGGATCGTCGCGGGCGTCGCCGTCGCCGGCGTCATCGTCCTCGCGGAGGTCGCGCGCCGCCGCCGGAGGTGGCTGCGCGGCAAGTCCAGCCCGCCCCCCTACTCCGGGGCCTTCTGCGACCGCCTCGAGCTCGCCCCGCCGCCGCAGCCCCCTCCCCCCGCGGCGCGCCAGCAGCTCTCGGACCTCACCTTCGCGGTCAGCGACAAGTGAGCCCCCCGGCTCTGTTTCGATGTTCTGCGGGATCGCGGGTCTTCCGCCGTGGTTTTGATCCCCTTTTTTCTCTGTCGTGTTTTTAGCTTCGACATCGAGGGCTATGTAGCCGGCTTTGGAAACCCGGACTGGAAGAGGACGCACAAGGCAGCGAGCCACACGGCGGTGGCCGTCAAGACTCTGCTGAAACAGGGGGCTACCTGCGTCGGGAGGACAGTCATGGATGAGCTCGGCTTTGGGTTCGTACTTGCTATTTTCTCTAACTGAATTGATTGCTTAACACGACTTGAGCATTTGGGTGGCCTGATCCTTGCAGATCTTTGAATATGTATAGGATTTTGCAGACAATTGCTAGAAATAGCTGTTTTACAAAATCTGCTGTCTCAGGGTGATTTTTGTGGATAATGTTGAGGTGCTGAAAGCTGATTATTTGGTTTTAAAATGAAAATTAAGCACGTCTCTGTATCTTTTAGTAGCAAAGTGTTGCAATAGGTCTATGATTGCAGTAAAATGGTGCATATCAAGGGTGTTCGGGGTGACAATTTTAAACTTCAGCAGATGCAAGACAGATTTCATTGTAACAGTCAACTCGTGTGTCCATTTGGTTGATGGCCAGCTGATGGTAGCAAAGATAGCAAATTGTTGGGGGTCTTGTAATTCGTAAATATAATTCTCAAATCACTGTTTGATCATTGTAAATCTTTATGCGTAAGTTTGCATCCACCTTTAGTATCCCTTGAAACTCCAATATGCTAAATAACTAGTTTTTTCTAGCCATTCAATTCAGATGACCATCATATTAATCATTAACAAGACCTGGGCTTCTACTATCTATCAGTTTTCTGCATTAGATTGATGAAGAATTCTAACACTGCATAACATGTTTTTGCAGTGTTACTGGAGAAAATTTACACTGTGGAACACCAATTAACCCAGCATCTCCATCAGTTGTCCCTGGAGGGTCATGCAGTGGCTCCGCTGTCGCAGTTTCTGCACAGCTTGTCGATTTTGCTCTCGGTATTTTTCTTAAGACTTCAACACATCTATAATTTCTGCAATCTACATATGTGGTAGCTTCGGCATCTGTTCTTATATTGTACTCAATTGTGATTATCTAGTTTTCTTCCTCGTTTTCCTTTTTTGATTGTGAATCTACTTCGACTAGAAATTGTATTTCGTTTGTGCATGAGTATATGACTAAAAAATATATGCATCTGTCATATTATCAAGTCATATAAATATAGCATGATCAGAATTATAGCCCCAATCTTTAACCTTGTGTATTTAGTGTGAGCGTGCTTACTGTAAGATCCTTGTGCCCTACCCTATATGATCGCATGATGATTGGCTTGGGGGCACAAAAATGGTATTAATAATTATAATATTTGGTTTGGTTACTGAATGAGTTCCTGAATAATTGGCAGTCTCCTTGCACTTCTTTTTACCGGAGTGTTCTTGCACTCTTATATCTATAATATCCCCTCCCTTGTTTTTCAAAGGGGCACATGTTCTCCAATATTTAACTTTGACCAAATGTCCAACTACTATATGAATTATTTGGTACAAAATCTTATGGCTATTCTTTTCATGCCCTGTGACACTTTATCGTGCATGTTTATCTTAGTACATGTTCAACCGCTACACATTTTCTCCTTTTCTCCATGGATAAGTTCTTGATGCAAACTGTGCTTGGTTATTATGGTTGTCTCTTAGAGATATTCATTCATATTCCACATGCAAACTGACGCTATAATCCCTGAATTTCTCTTAGGTACTGATACAACTGGTGATTTGAGAATTCCAGCATCTTTCTGTGGTGTGCTTGGTTTCCGGTCTTCTCATGGGGTTGTGTCTACTCTTGGGACCTTACCGAATTCACATAGTCTAGATACCATTGGTATTTTCTTACCCTTATCAATTATTTATGTTTTCGTGTTTATTACTTGTTGTGACTAGCATATCTATGTGTTCTATACAAAAGTTGCCTATGGCATGGTACCAGGATTATCTGAAGGCACTGCTGGAAAATATGTGACAAACAGCCAACATATTCATAAACTAACAAAAATCATTCTGATATAAACCTTGTCGTTTCATGTTGTCTGTTCTGCATGAGAATAGAACATGAATTATTTTGGGGTTTCTCAAACAATAAGTGATAGAGAAAATTGGCCTTATGATTAATGCCCCATCTTTACAAAATATCATAGTATGACTATAGATTAGAAGACCAGTCTCCACTCAGAGCTAAGAGACCTTTTATTGAAGTCAAGTGGCAGCATGCTTTGTTTTTCTCAGTTGGATATCCATGTTGATTGTTTCTTATTTGGCTGGTTTTCTGATCCTTGTTAGGATGGCTTGCACGAGATCCTCATATACTTAATCGTGTTGGAGATGCTCTGTTACCAGTTGCTGCATGTGGACTTAAGGGGAAAAGGCAGTTGGTTTTTGCTGATGATTGCTTCGAGTTACTGAAGATTCCCAACCAGAAAACTGTGGATGTCATAGAAAATGCTGTCCATACATTACCTGGTGGATGTAAGCCATACTGATGTCTATATTTCTTAAACGCATGGGTGATTAGGTTTATTTATTTTGTGCAAATAAGTGAGACAGTCAACTCCGCATCTATCTTGCAGATCAGCCACCTAAGTACATCAATATTGGCCAGTATATCAGTTCAAATGTACCTAGCTTGAAGGAGTTCTGTGAACCTTCTACAAAGTTGCAAGAAGGAAAGTCGGCCTTGAAAGCTCTCTGCACGGTCATGCTGTTATTACAGAGGTTTGTTTTCAATAATTCTTGGCCCCTGGTGAAATCAAATGGTGAAATCCAAATTGTTTTTTTTCCTGGAAAATGATGCAGACAAGTATACTGATCAGGATCTTGAAAGCTTAAACATTTGTTATCATAATTTGTACAGTAATGCCAGCATTGGTGTATTTCTGTGGCCTAATCGAAGTTTGTTGAATCACTGCATACTAGTATCCTCTCTATGGCCTGAACTAACGAGTAAAGAAAACCTAAGTTGAATTCTTCGACATGCCAAATTGCCTGGGTCTTTATGATAGAAGTGCTAGTTTACTAGTTCATCCTGTTAAATTGGAGGTAAGTTGGGGCACGACCATGTCAGGTACTCAGGTAGTTAAATTGTACCTTGCGTGTTCAATAGTTAGTTGTGAGATCCAGAATAGTGTCCACCATTTACAGTAGTTTCTGAACTCATGGCCGCTGGCTTGCTGATTTAGATTTACTGGTGTGGGCCTTAGCCCTGTGATCATTGATTCCATGGGATTAACAGCAAAACTTTTGTTGGTGCTGAGTGGTCTGTCTGCTCCATTTGCACCAGCTGTCACTAGATACTAGTGTACTACTTTCCAGCAAGCAGTTAGATTACCTTGGACTTTTGATGAATACATGCACAGTATTCAATGGTTTGATGTGGTACAGATTATTCTTTATTTGCCAGTTGCTTGCTTCTGAACATGTAGTTGAACATGAAATGATCACCTTGAAATTTATATGTCAATCAACTACTCAGATATGAATTCAAATCAAACCATGAGGATTGGGTTAACACTGTAAAACCCAAGCTTGGCCTTGAAGTATCTACTCGTGTACTACAAGCTGTAAATTTCACAGACGATGATGTCAAATCCTTGTACATTGTACGGACTGAATGGCGAGCTGCACTGAAGAATCTTCTAAAGGTATTCTGACACTTGACTCCTTAGTTGAGGATTGCGATTGTTTGACTACTGTTTTGGCTATTTGACTTATTCTCATAGTTGCAACTACGCTATACCGATTTTATGGGCTCCTTTGTTAATCAGCTATCATATAACTTGTAGATCATACTGCAGTAATTAGTGACCATCAGAGTTATTCATTTGGTACTTGGACAACAACAACCTTTTCTTACTAGACCAACCAGGCACTAGTTCCTGTGGCAGAGTTTAAAGAAGAACGACCCAGACACTAGTCACTCCTGGAATAAATTTTGATGCACAGTTGTTGAACCCTGGTGGGCAGGTTGGTGCTGGTGCACCCTGCTACCTAGTGACTCTCGGTTCACAACACCTTATTCTTACATGGACTGGATTATGTTAAGAAGGAACTGATAGTGGATCTTTCTATGCATTTCATATACACAATCATGCCTATGTTAGATTGGAAAAAGGGAAACACTGGAATTCTACGTGATTTAATTTGGTTTTAGCCGTTTCTTTAAATGATAATTTATTTAATTTATAGCATGAGGTGCCATTATCACACATTGTCACCATAAGCGTTCATGGTAAATTTATTCAACACTTTTCTTTCCAAAAGTTTGCCATTGGCCTGAATTAAGGGTTAATGGATTTTTTTTTGAATGGTTCATGGAAACTTTCTGCTTACTCTTTCATGTGTTGCCATTTAGGATACCGGAATTTTAGTTCTGCCAACCATGGCTGGACACCCTTTGAAAAGGAATTCCAAACAGAGATTGTCATCTGAATTTGAAGATAAAATGTACGCATTTGTCAGCATTGCTGCACTTTCAGGCTGTTGCCAGGTACTTTATTTAGCTGCTTTCAGGTAGTTCTTCTCTTCTCTGAAGTTTACAATCAATTCATGACTCGCTTCACTTCTGCAGGCCACTGTTCCCTTGGGAAATCACAATGATCATCCTATATCTATTTCATTTGTAGCAGCTCATGGATCAGACAAGTTCCTTCTTCGTGCTATCTTGGATATGTATTCAACCATCCAAGAACAAATAGTTTTTGCATCCAAGTTGGCACTCCCACCAGTAATCGATTGTGATGTTGATGCATCAGACCTGTTGAAAGAAAAGGTATATCCCGTTCATTTGTAGCAGTGCATGCATCAGACGAATTCATTCATCATGTTACCTTGGATATGTATTTTCCAATCCAAGAACACATAATATGGCATCCAGGTTCGCACTCACCAGTAACCGACGGCTATTTCGATGCATGATAGCTGTTCAAAAAGTTTATTTTTTGTGAATGATATGTTGACAATTTGGTTGCTAAGGGGTGTGTTGGCCCTGTTTATTTATCAGTTCTTCGTTGAAATGACACCTTTTTGCCGGTCGTTGTTGGGAATAATCAAGGTTTATGCGGTAGTTCTGGAAAGTTGGGCCAGCCAGTGTAAGCGTGTGTTCGTTGTGCCCGTTTCCTATCTGGTCCTAGACACTGATTTTGGTACTTAGGGAGTCTGAATAGTTTTTGATCCTGTATCCGAGTGTTGAGTCCGTAACCCTGAGTAGTATAAATATGTAAGAATATTGTGCGTTGACTACCCAAGCACTGGAAAATAATAATAATGAAAGAATAAAAAATGTCTAGCTTTCCTGTGTTCAATCATGTTCATGGTTTGTGCAATTCACAATTTAGTTTTCTGTTTGCTTAACAGGGAAATAATTCCTTCAAAAGAAAACAATGGAGCAAGGCTATTGAATTCTATTCCGGGGCAATCAAATTGAATGACACAAATGCGACATACTATTGCAATAGGGCAGCTGCTTATCTGGAGCTTGGCCGGTATGCTTTCTATCATTCCCTTTGACCACGATTGCCTGAAATCAGCACTTTCAAGCTCATACATTTTGAATGTTATGCACTTTCGAGCTTATGTATAATGTATTTTGAATCTTATGCAGTTTCAAGCAAGCGGAAGTGGATTGCGACCAGGCCTTACTGTTGGATAAAAAGGTAAATAGCTTTTTTTAGTCACTTCTCCATGGTTACAAAATATCACTACCATCCTGTGCTGTTCTGGTGACATCAGAAATTCACGATTTTTTCTCTTTATGCTGCTGTTGCCTCAGAATGTGAAAGCCTATCTCCGACGAGGCACTGCAAAAGAAAGTTGTTTGAATTACCAAGAAGCTTTACAAGGTGTGGAAATTTTCCTAGCATGAAATTACTTCTTACTAATATATCTATATGCATAAGTGTTATCGTTCATGATACTCTTGCTGGTCGCCAATAACTCTGCTCCCAGCAAAGCTGGACAAGGGTTGAAGCCAGCTTTAGGCAAGTGTAGTGCTACCGGCTTAACATTGAGCTGGCCAAGAGTGGAGTGTTTTTATTATAGATGCTCTGGCAAACTAGTTGGCAGCAATAGCAGAGCTTTGTCCATGTATAGTGATATTCACTTTATAATCAAATAACTAATCTCATTTGTACCTTACATATCATCTTTTTTCGTGTACAGATTTCAGGCATGCTTTAGCTTTGGAGCCGCAGAACAAAACAGCCCTCGCAGCAGAGAGAAGGCTACAGAAACATCTCAGGTGATACGGGTGGGCGAGCCGGAACCTCCCAAGTAGCGAAATTTTGGGTGTAAAGGAAAAGCCCCTCTGCTCCGTGAGAGGAAATGCTCTCGAAACACTGAACACTTGGCTTCAGTAGTGCCGGGTGTCGTTGTTCTCATTTCATAAATTGAAATTTTGCCCGAATTTCATGAAGATATCGCCTTCTTCTGAGTACAGGGGAAACTGGCACGCTGAGAGATTGTTAGGCCAGTTGCTGTTGTGCTGAACATTCAAGTGTTCGGTTGAGTCTGTAAAACTTGTACTTGGTGCCATCCAATACGGCAACGTGTGATGACGGTATCTCAACGCCTGGCATTAACTACAGTACGTACCAAGAAATTCTGAAATGACTGGCAATTCAACTCGTACCACCCTGCTCCCGTAGAAACGTGACCACAAGCGAAGGATAAGTCTGTGAACACCAGACAGAGTTCCACGGTTTCGGCGGGAAAAAACAGCCAGAAAGCGCGGAACCCGTAGAAGGGACAAACGCTCAATGCCCGACCGCCGATTCACGCCAGCTGGTCGAAGCAAACTGCACCGACGAGTCGCCCGACGGCGACCTCCACTTTGTCCCCTCCTTCCTCTGCGTGTGAGCAAACGCTTGGATAAGCAAGCAAACGCCTTCGTTCCTTGCACCCCCATAGATCACTTGGTCTGGAGTAGATTTTTCCTGAGAGATCGATCGAATGGAGACGCAGCAGCAGCAGCGGCGGCACCAGCTCCGGACGCCCATGGACCCGCTCGTGTCCCTCGCCGGGAGCTTCCTCTCGGCCTTCTCGCCGTCGCCATCGTCGTCCACCGAGCAGGGCGCCACCACCACCTCCACGATACTCCTCCTGCCGCTCCCCGTGGCCGCGGCGCGCGCGCTGTCCATGCTCCGCCGGCTCGCGCTGCTCGCCACGCAGGCCTTCATCTCCCTCTTCTTCGCGTTCCTCTCCGCGCTCTCGCCGCCGCCCCCGCCGCCGCCGCCCTCGCTCGCGCCCTCGCTGCCGCCGGCGCTGTGCGGGGACCGCGCGGGCGCGGGGGCCACCGCCGTGGCGTCCACCTGCGTGGAGCGCGCGCTCGGCCACGTGCTCTGGGTCGCGTCCCGGCTCCCCGTGGCCTCCCGCAAGCACGAGCTCGTGCGCGGGCTCGCGGAGCGGCTGCTGGACGAGAACA
The DNA here is from genome assembly GCA_000582825.1 of Hordeum pubiflorum. NCBI lineage: Eukaryota > Viridiplantae > Streptophyta > Magnoliopsida > Poales > Poaceae > Hordeum > Hordeum pubiflorum. Next base: position 1,488 of record CBMN010259817.1, on the reverse strand, counting down.
ACGTGGGCGCGCGCGTCGCCGCCGTGACCCGCGCCGCGCTGGCCGGGGCCTTCGAGCGCACGCTGCGGCAGCTGGAGGCGTCGGCGGGCGGCGAGTGGGGCCCGCCCGGGATGGAGCTGGCCGTGCGCGCGGTCAGGTCCGGGGTGCGGTGGTGGAGGCCGACCGTGGCGGCGCTGGAAGGCGACGCGTTCGGCGGCCCCGCGGCCGAGAAACTCGCCGCCGAGCTCCTGTGGCTCGGGCAGAAGATGGCCGAGTGCGGCGCCGCGCGCGAGGCCGCCGTGCAGTTCGGCGCCTCGTCGCGCCTCGGCAGCCGCGCGCTCGTCGCCGAGCCCACGCTCCAGGTCGCGCTGCTTCGGCTGGCTGGTACGTGCTACGTGCAAACCATTTCCTTCATTGACAAATTGTTAACTGTCTCTGCAGTGTTCCTGTTCAGGCACGCCAATTCGGCGGAGTTCGAGCAGGAGGATGACAAGGCGGCCGTGGCGGAGCAGCGGATGGCGATGCTGCGGTCGTGGCTGCCGCTGCTCTGCCGCGGCAGCAACGGCACGGACGCGCCGGTGCTGAGCGGCAGGGAGAGGGCGGAGATGGTGACGGTGCTGGAGGAGCTGATCGAGAAGCTGCGGTGGGAGCAGCAGGAGGAGGCTCTGGCGCTGTGGCTGCACCACTTCGCCGCCTGCCCGGACACCGACTGGCCCAACCTCGAGCGCTGCTACTCCCGATGGTACGCCGAGTCGCGCAAGCTCCTCGCGTGACCAGCTGCAGGAGCACGTACGTCGGAGCATTTTTGGCTGATGCTCAAGTGTGTGCCACTCAATAGAGCAACTTACTAGTAGTAGTTGTGTACGTAAGTTCAGTACAACAGTATGGAAGTTCACAAGTTATACTAGTGTAATCTGCAACTTTTTTTTCCTTCTGGACTCTATCCATAGCAGGCATGTGCAAATTTGTAACCATATTATCTTCATACAACCCAACAGATTTTTGCTCTTCCTTGTTGAGTATCGTGATTGTTTAGGAAACGTAAATAGACTATGATTTGTTCCTGCCTTGACTTGTACTTTAAAATAATTATGTACTCCTATATATATGCTCACGAGGCTTAAGCAATACATCAACTATTCCACCAAATCCCTCTCTCCCTTTTAACATGGTATCTGTCGTAAGTTTCTAGACCTAGCCGTCGCCCGCCGCTTCCGCACCACGCGGGGGCCGCGCCGCCCGTACCTAGGGTTCGTCCGCCGGCCGTGTTGACCGGCTGCCCTAGAGAGTCTTTTTCCCGATCTCTTGATCCGGAGTTTTCTCTCTTCCGCCAGTCGCATTGACCGGTGTTTTCTTTTTGGTTTTCCGATCTAAGATCGGTTTGCGTCGCCCGCCGCCGCCGTCATCGACCTAGCGCCTCTACTCCGACATTGGCGCGACCCGGCCTCTACACCGACCCGGCGGCCTCGCGCGACGCGGCGGCCCCTCACGGCCGTCGGCCGCGCGTCT